>JANHZU010001505.1:189991-200730 GCA_032468055.1 Acrochordus granulatus | reverse complement strand
ATTTTCCCACTCATACGAAATCCTGGGTGCTTCTTCAGGGAGGGGATGGGGAGTTCCCCACCCATATCCTTTTGTGTGGCTTCTCTATACATTCTGCCTTCTAAAATATATGTTGTCCTTAATTTTTTGGCTTTTGGATGCTAATGGTGATAGGCTGCCTTGATAGATGCTTAGTTTGGGCTATTATTATTATTTTTTCATTGTCTGGATCACTGTAGACCACTTTGAATCCATTGATATTTTTGTGCTGTATACATTTCTGTACTTCTTAGAGTATGTGTGTATATAGTATATTTATTATTTATTTTTATTTACAGGTAGTCTTTGGCTAACAACCATTTGTTTAGCGACCAAAGTTACAACAGTACTGAAAAAATTGACTTGCAACAAATCCTTGCACTTTTGACTGTTGGAGCATTCCTGCAGTCATTTGATCAGAATGTGGGCGCTTGACAACAGGCATGTATTTATAGTGGTTGCCGTGGCCTAGGATCACACGATTGATATTTGCAACCTCTCCAGCCAGCTTCTGACAAGCAAAATCAATGAGGGAAGCCAGATTCACTTAACAGTCTTGTGACTTACTTAACAACTGGCAAAAATCTTGTAAAATTGGGCACGACTCATGTAACAAACAACTTGCTCAGCAACAGTAATTCTGGTCCCAATTGTGATCGTAAGTCGAGGGCTGCCTGGGTTCATTTATTGTTATCCTGCTTTTATTACTTTTATAAATAATTCAAGGTGGGCAATCATACCGCATTCCTCCCCCTATTTTCCCCACAACAGCTCCTATGTGAAGTGGGTTGGGCTGAGAGGGAGTGGCTGGCTCAAGGGCACCCAGCCTGTGTTGTGCTTACTGTCTCCCAGTTTCTAGCCTGATGTCTTAACCACTAGACCACAAACAGACACATGCAAAAAATTATTTTGTGGCATGTCACTACCACATTCTACCAATTTATCTCAAATCAATAAGATGCCACAATAACATAATTATGCCAACCGATGAAATAATTTTCTAAAACCACACAGGACTATCACTACGTTGACTCATGAATCATCCCAGATAGCGTATTCTGTCTATTTCCCAAAATACACAAAGCAGGCAGCCCAGGCCCAATTTTTCAGGGATCAAAACTGCCACAACTGGAACATGAGGATTCATGGACTCTCTGCTCATCAAACATCATTTGCTAATCTGAGATATATTTAAATTGGCTCCCAGAGCAAAGCTAGATATATCTGCCTCTTCTGGATAGCTCTCAAACCAGGTAACAGTTGAATTTATAGTTTACATTAAAATTAATCTCTGGGGATCAGCTAATGAGTAGGGTAGAGAAAGTATGGCTGTGGTGGATTCTGGTTCCAGACTACTCAGCCATTTCTGCTAATGCATAAACTCAGATACTATAGTTTATCACTAAATGTCAATTAGGCCTATATGGTTTACTCAACAAACCATGCTTTAAAAATATTGCATGTGTGAATTCAGTCAATTATAATGCAGGTTTGAATCATGAGGCAGACGTATGTGGGAGAGATGTACTTTCAGATTTGCAAGGCTGATGTTAGTTTTGCAAGAGTTACACCCAGAAGTACTAATCTAAGTTTATTAGATCTTTAATCTTGCAAGTCTGAAAGTACATCTCTTCCCCCTCCCCTTTACAGTCCTAGAAACTAGGGAGGGTCCCTTCTGAGACATTTGCTACACCTACATTTCTTCTGAATATTCAACTGCTGCTTGTCTGACTGTTGCCTAGTCTACCTCTCTCCCAAGGTCATTCCCCCATCCCAAAAGAGCCTGCAGTCAAGATTTCCATTCACACTATTCAGCTATTTTTCATTAATTAGCTAATTAACATTTTGGCCTTTCCATACCACACAATTCATCTGCAAAAATCATCAAACAAAATTGGTAAAATTGGTAGAGTAGGTGGAAGTTTCCTGACCCTAAATTCATTTTAGATATCAAAAATAATAGAATTAGCTAAACTATGTCATTAATGTATACTGTATATTAAATATTGCAGTAGAAGAATGCATTGCTTTTTCTTGGTTAAAATAATGAGGGGACCTACTATAAATGGGATATAACAATAATCCAGAAGGAAGGAATCCAATTATGACATAATAGCAAAATGAAATAAAGATTTGTCATGATAAATAGAAACACAAAGAGGCAATTGAGATGGGAATACGGAACACATACTGAATTATTGCTGTATTTTATCTTTTAATAAAATATTCCCATCTCAGTTGCCTCTATAAGCTTTAAAGCGATAACCACAATAACAACAACCAATCAGCCACAATTGCTTGCTTTTCCTCAGTACAAACTTTGGCTGGGTGGATGGCAGTTTCCACATGCCAGGTATTCTTTGATTTTTATTCTTTATACACACACACACACACACACACACTATATACATACAATGAATATATGTATGCATACTGGCTAGGCTGCAGCACTTTGGGAACAATGTGATTTTTCCCATGAAATTTCTGAGTTTATGGCAACAATTTGTGCAGAACAAAAATAAGATTGCCGGTAACCTCTCCCAAGGGTGAAATGCATTCTCTGGTTTAATTAATGTAGGAATTCATTTTTTTCCCTCTTCAAAGGGAGAAGATTCTTCAGATTAAATGGATCCCTGGCGGGTGTCATCAGCTTGATGCAATTCATTTCATAGGCAAAGATACCTATTTGATAACTGAACTGCCGTTCCAAGGAACTTAACTGACTGCAGAAAGCATCCTATTCAGCTATCCAACCAAATATGGAATGATGTTTCATACAGAAAGGAAAAAAAACAAGAAATATTTTATAATGATGTGGTTAGTGCGAATGCTATTAGGACAACTGATGTATTAATTTTAAGATAGATTTCACAGCAAGGATTGAAAATGAAGGTATCCTACTAGGTGATAAAACGGCTTGTCATAGGAGCCCTGGTGACATGTCATTTTCTAAGAAACTGAACAATGTTTGATAAAAGAAGTTGGTAGAAAGCCACTTGTTTTGAGTTTTTAAAAAAATGCTCTAGCTACGTTTTTCCCATATGGAATTATATATTTACATATATAAAATGGCAGACTGAATAGATTGTGAAAACTTAATTTCTGATTGTTCTCAAACAGAGCAAACATCTAGAGAATCGTGCTAACATGTTAAAATTTCTTGAGGAATAATCTCATTAGCACATGGAACGTCTCAATAACTTCTTATCTGAACAGGCTCATTCAGTTGTTCAAATCGCAGTTTGTTAAATCATAGTTTAGTAGGTGTTAAAGAGCTGTAACACCATGCGCCTCATCCTCAATCCCCCTTCTTCCTTTGCTTTTATCTTCTGGATGAATTAAAACAAGATTTCCATTCTAACTGAATAGGGATCAATGGTCTTATGTAAAAGTACTAATCAATATTTTATTCGGTGTTCAACTCTTGTTTAGGACCCTGTTTACTAACAATTAAGGAGTGTGGTGGCTGAGGAGTTAAGACGCTGGGCTTGTCGGCTGGAACATTGGCAACTCAACTGGAAGTTCAAGACCCAGGTGCTGCCACATAATGGGGCAAGCTTGCTCCAGCTCCTGCCAACCTAGCAGTTTGAAAGCATGCATAATGCAAGTAGATAAATAAGTACCACCTAAATTGGTGGGAAAGGTAACAGCATTCCATGTGCTTGGCGTATAGTCATGCAAGCCACATGACCATGGAAATGTCTTCGGACAGTGCTGGTTCTTCGGCTATGAAACAGAGATGATCACCATCCTCTAGAGTTGGCCATGACTAGCAGGGGAACCCTTTACCTTATTAATGTTTACATTTTGATTTGTAAAATGTGCTTGCAATAGAGGTAACACTTCTATGGCCTATTAATGAAGTCACTGAACTTGAATGGCTGTTTGCACAAAGCGTCTTCATGTGATTGGATGCGGTCTCATTCTTTGCACTGTCATCTGCCAAAATTAGTGTTTTAGTGTTCAATGTTTTACGACATTTGGAGAGAAGCTCATACTGGATTTGGTGAATTAAAGCTAAAACTGCTACTCCTATGATTCAGAAGATATATTTTGCTTCCTTTAAAATGCTTTCTAGAAGCTCTGAGACACCCAGCTTGAAAGTTAAAAGAAAGGATGGGAAAGATCATTGGGGTATGCATGCCTATCACAATCCACAAAGCCTTATGGCAGGTGAAAACCTTATTACCATTCACATACTGTATAATTTCTGTGACTTCCATATTGGACTAATTAGGATAGTGGACACTAAAAGAGATGGCCTGACAATCTATGATGATGGCAATGATTGCTATTCTTATTTCTACTATTACTATTTTGTCTTTTCTACCAATCAAACCAAAGAAATTTGATTTAAGAGTTAAGTTTTCTTTAGCTCACTTCACTGAAAGTACTGCAAGAATTATCGCCAATGAATTTGGAAGAATTACAATATTTACAAGGCAATTACGCAACTCTCTTAGATCAGATAGTTAAACAATATTGTTGGTGCTTCATGTGTTGACGGATATCCTGTGTTGCAATAGAAAGAACAGAAAGTTCAAAAGTAGTTTTGGTTCAGTACGATATTTTCTCAAAGCATCAGTTGCAAAGCATTCTTTTATTGATTTTTATTGATTTAGCCTTTATTATTTTATAAAAAACTCAAGGCAGCAAACATATTTAACACAACTTCCTCTTCCTATTTTCTATTTGAGGTGGGTTGGACTGAGAGAAAGTGACTGGCCCAAAATCACTTCGCTGGCTTTCATGGGTAAGGCAGGACTATAACTTACAACCTCTAGTCTATTACCTTCACCACTTGAGCAAACTGGCTCTCCCTGATAATGTCTTGAAAAGCTGGGTAGTTTTTTTTTCATAAATCTGTTTGTAGCTGCTAATGTTATATTTCATTTCTTTTCAGAAATGTGAAACTATTTGAACTGTTCAGTTATAAAATATTTTGTAAATTACATTGTCACCAATAGTTCTGGAGCAGCTGTTCTCACAGGCAGTTCTTGCAATGCATCTATAATATTAGTCACTGTTGTTGGAGTCATTGGAAACGTCTCTGGTTACTCTGAATATGCGTCCACCAGAGTTAAGAAAGCTGTACCCTTAAATAGTCTTTGCTATGAAGTCTTTGTATGATAAGGCAGGCCATTTCTGTTGGACGCTGTGTTTTGGCGTCTTAGGAAAATGTTGACAATCAGAGGAATACACCGCAAGCTGTTTGGTTATATACTAATTTAATCTTATTCTGAGAGATTTTTTGCAGCATATTTCAGACGTTCTGGGTGATAAACCAGTGACTGATCTCTCCTAGTTTCTTTTGAATGATGGGAAAGCTCGGACTCTATGAGAGAAAATATGATAAAAGAATCACCATTCCTGGTAAATTTTTCAGATTGTTTACCCTACAGAGGTGAACATCTATAGAGGTAAACTTCTACCCACATTGGTGTATCCATTTTGTATTCGACTTTGTATCCGTGTCCTCCATGGAACAAAGCTCAAAGTTGCATTCAAGCGACTGCTGTATGCAGAATTCCTTTTTGGGGACTGAAATTTGATAAGAAAGCTGTAGGGCTATTTTAGTTTTGACTGTTTTTGTTTACTGGTGGTATCTGAGCACAAGCCCAGCAACATTTGGTATCTTTTGAATGATAAGAATGCAATGCGCATGCTGTTGATTGATCCCGATGCAGTGGGAGCTTCCTCAGTTAATCATGACTCTAGACTACTAGTCCACTTATTTTTACAGTATACATACTATTCTTTTTTAATAGCCAATATACTTTCTTGGCTATTATATTTCACATTTATAAGTCTCACTCCAATGGAAATGATGTTTTCCCCAGTACTGTATAAGTGTTTTTAACTGTATTTTGGATGTCTTTAGTTGATCACCTCTGAAGCGTTGCTCATATTCATGCTATGATAAATTCATAGAGAACTAGAGTTGTATTACATTTATTTCTACTTTATTGACCATTTATTTCAAGTGTGTGCCATATTGCTGATCTATCTCAGTTCTTACCAAATTCATTTGTGGTATGCATCGCTGCATTCCTTTTAAAGTAATGGTTTAGCTGTTCTTCTTGAACAAATGGTTTGTTTTCTCCAAGCAACAGGTCTCTTCATTTTGATCTGTGACTTCCTGTTTGTACAGTATGCTATTGCAAGTTTGTTCACATTCATACTTCTAACTGCAGCTCTGTACTCCCTCTAGCAGCATTTTCCACAGAGGAAACAATTTCAAATTCTCCATTAAATATTAAACTATCTCTGTTAAGACTCTTTTTTTCTAAGTCTCTTTTTCTACAGACGAGCTGATTTCTTAATGCATCATTTAACCATTTGCAAATATTGCTTTTAAGTTTAGCTGCATATGCTGCAGCAGATGTTTTGCTTGCACTCGTGAAACCTGAAATGCTCTCCATTCAATAATGATTATGGTGCCAAATTTTACTGCATCATTTTTTACTAGTCCCGCACAGTTGAATTGCAACATTTATTCTTCTTAATAAATTGTATGCTTAGTTCCCACAAAACTCAGCAAAATAGGACTTTTCTCATCAGTTTTCCTATTTGTCTCAACAGAAATGTTCAAGTCTGTCTATATGGAATATCCCTCATTAGTGGCATTATTAAACACAGTAACTTTCCAATAACTCTAGCCATCCTCCTGTACTCTTTCCCCCTTTCTCTTTACTCACCGTGACCAGGTTGATGTTGTTCCTCTGGTTGTTTTCTGCCCATTTTCCCTCTCTGGAGGAAACCCTCTATTGAGAGACTTGGTTATATTTTCATGATCTCATGGATGAGCCTTTTCTACTGATCCAACAAGATACATCTCACTCAAGAGGTTTTTCTGCTGCTTGCTTTATGGGAACATTCAGAAGAATGAATAGAAGAGTCTATAAGAGTTACAACATCTAGAGGCAGCCCAAGAATGCTGGATCACAGGCATCCTTAGTCAGTAATCCCAATAATCAATTATGCTACCATTACTATTTGTTAGCATTTGTATACTGCTTCAAGGTGGAAAGATGAGGCATATTCTTATAAGAGTCAATTCAACAACCCTAAATGTTGGTCCATAATGTCATTTCCAGATTGAAGATATGGTGTAGAAAATACAGTGATTTTCAATTACTAGAGTTTCAGAGACTTGCATATGACAACACCCAACTTCTAAAGGCATGTCTGCCAGCAGTGTTTTGAGTTCTTGGTTTGGCAGTAAATGTAGGCTAAAAAAATGTTCATAATCACTGTATGTAGAAAGTTAAATTCAGAATGTGCAATTCACAGTAATATTTATTGTTTTGTTGATCATTGAAGGCCTTAAGGACTGTTTCCCTGAATTAAGAACTAGCTGGATGTTCTACAAATCCCACTGACCCCACTGCAGTACATTTGGACATCCATTCTCTACCATTCAGGCAATACTGTGTATTATCGGAGAGAAAAAAACTTGATCTGGTGAAAATGGTCTTGTAGAGGTGATGCTGTTAATTCAAAATCCTCAGAAGCAGCACTTCTATATCTTCTGCTGTAGTTGTCTCAAAGAAAAAGCAAGCTTAACAAACCAACACCTTATTTCCTAACTCAGATTGAAATCAGAAGTTGAACTTGGAGAAATGAAATGGCTGGCTGTTGTTTATTAAATTCTTTCTTGATTTTTTTTCCCTTAGCACACAAAGATACTTGCATCTCAATGGGCTTTCAATGGGTGATGTCTCAATCAGCTCTGTTAATTTTAAGCGGTAATATCTTTTCCTGCCAGCTGCATTCTTTATTGTTTTTAGTTCTGTGGAAATGTCTACTAATTATATTATGCAGTTTTTTGATTATGTGAAGTGCAGCAATGAGGACTTTCAGTAACAACGATAGAATATACAGTCTTGTTTTGATGATGATACTTTTATTTCTTTGCACCACAGAACAGAATAGAGTAACAAAGAAACTGAGGATGGGCATGCAAGCTGTACCTCTTGAGCATGAGTGGAAATTGGACCAACTCTTTTTCTTGGACTTGAAAAAGAAAATATTGTCATTTTATACTCTTCAAAAATTAAGTTGCAATTTTCCCTTGGGGGGCAAAGTTCTAAGATAATAGCTGGATCAATTTGAAATAAGTTTGAGTGAGCTTACATTGCTCTATTTTTTTTTCTCTGCAAAATTGTCTATGATAATATGCAGCAGTGAGCAATTGTTGATTTTACCAGATTTAATGGAATTATATTTTATTTTTCATCTTGATTTCTTGTTTTAGCTATATTTTAAAGCAGCTTAAAATGTATTTTGAAAGGAAATTCATAAAGACTCCAAATGAATTAATATATAAGGTCAGATAAAGACTCTTACAACTTTCTGAATGTAGTGCCTTTCAGCTGTGCTGGATCAACCCTCATAACTTCTCCTTCCTTCCTGCCATCCTTCCTGCCTGCCTATCATATCCCTAAACATGGACACATGCAGACCCACAGTACACAAACAAACTATATCCATACACCATATAAAGAGTCATTCACAACTGTCTTGAATTCTTGGTGCTCTCTGAGCTTGGTTGTTTGCTCACAGCACTTTCTCTCCCATGACTTTCAAAGAGTTCTTCTTACTTTCTGCTTTATTTCCCATTCCAGATTCTCCTCCACCCAGTCTTTCAGCTTCTCCAAGTCACAGACATTTTCATTCTGCCAACTACAACCTACCTCTCCTTTATTAGGTAGCATTAAAAAGCAGGGCAGGCTCCATTGTTACACACTCATTTCAGGTGGTAGCTACTGGGGATCAGCAGTAATCACCCTTCAAGTTACTTCACTTGAGCTCCCCAAGCATTGTCCTCTGGTTGGTGGATCAATGGCATATGCCATGTGATCCCTCTCGAGCCAATAAAGTGCTTCAAACATGGAAGATGCCATCCCATCTGCTACTATTCCAGTAAATTTTTTTCTCTTGAATAGGGAAGGAATATAACATTGTCCCTTGCTCATGAAGTAGCCTTGGGCAATAAAGGTCATCTTGTCTTGCCCCCTCTTTTATTTTTTTTCAAACCAGGCAATCAGAAGTACTTGAAAGCAAAGTGCTGACCTCCCACAATCTATTAATTCTTGCTTTCTAAGCACTAATTAGGTCCCAGATATTCACAGATATTTCAGGGGATAAAAATGAAAGATTGACAGAATATGCCAAGTTATTCCAACTCCAAGTGTTAGCAAACCAACTTACAGTAAATGAGAGGAAAGAAGAAAACAATGTCCCTTCATCATATCTTGATAGCTTGGCCAGAACACCTTCTAGGATGGTGACAAACTGAAAAAAAAAGAGAAATTTCAAGCACAGAGAAAAGAAATAAATCCCAAACTAGAAGTGTTCTGACTCAGGTTACAGATAGACACACGCAGCTCTTCTTCATCAAATCATGACAACTGAGCAAGTCAGCAGTCGATTGGTGTAAATGGGATTTTATAACTCCATCCTCAGTTTTCTAAATAGGACAATTGCTCAAATGGGTGTTAACTGATACACTTAAATTAAAACATATGCATTCTTTAATTGGTAAAGAGTATTCAATTGCAAATGTGAGAGGAGCCAAAATGTAATTATTATAGGAATATATTGATTATTCTGGCGTACAACGCTGTTATTGCCTATGACTATTTAATTAACCTTAAATAATAGTTCCGTTTCATGGGATGGCTTCATTAAAAAGTGTGCAGTCTGCCCCCGATGACTTTAATTCAAATGCACATAGATTACCTGTTAGTTACAAGAGACTTTGCAGAAGACAATATAGGATATTTGTAATACTTATTAGTTCATGAGATATTTATAAACAATATTATAAAGATATTTATAAACAATATCAACAACATTTTTTAATTTTAAAGCAAGCCATTGCAGCTTCTGTCCTCTTTTTTTGCTCTGATGTAAATAAATAGGCATGATGTGTCTGTATCTACAAGAATCAGAATTGTGCAAGCAATGGTTTTCCCCAGTAAAAAATTCTGATTGGAATTAGTATATGTGATTACTGATATACCAACTGCCATTTGCTCTGGAGGTGCTTGTAGTAGCTTTATATCTTGAGTTCCTAGAACTTATTAGTTCTAGGAACTCCCAAATGTCATTTTTCCTCCCAAATGACTTCCATTAAATACAGCTGCACTATCCAGTGTAATGCCAGAGTTTATAAACATATATTATGTGTGACAGACTTGGCAAATGTGTGGATCTGATTTAAAGGTGGTCACCAAGCACCCATCTTTTGATGGCTTTCATAAATGTACTAAAAGTTTGCAAGGAGTCTAAAGAATGTTTTGTTTTATAATATCTTAGCGTTTACATCATGCCTATTTCCCTTTACGGCAGGATGGAATTACCAAGCAATTAGGAATGAATAAATAGGAGGAACAAAGATAATACAGATGCACAAAATAGTCTACATTAATACAATATACATACAGTGCAACATACTAATATATATATATGTATATATATTTGGATATAGAATATATATATTCTAAATCCAATCAGTAAAAAGGTATAAAAATACACGGTAAGCCTTGAAAGTCTTAAAAAAATGTTCTGACAGCCTTTAGTACATCTTGAGGACACGGATGAGATATTCAAAGAGGTGAGATCTACCATTTATCAAAATGTATTTATTATTCCAATTGATATAACTGCTTATCTCAATATGTGATTCTAGGTGGCTCTCAACTGCAACTGATTTT
>JANHZU010001505.1:177042-189859 GCA_032468055.1 Acrochordus granulatus | reverse complement strand
GGAAGGGATTTTTTTTTCATCTTGCTTAAAGGAGGCAGTAGGAAAAGAAAACTTCCTTCACCAAGCAAATATTTTTGCTGAAGTTTTTGAAAAGTGATCTGACAGCTGCAAAATGCAAGTACAGACATACCGAAAGTAAAAGTGGATAAAGTCAGTAACGCTACCTAAAGTACTACAATTCTTGGAAAAGAATCCCAAATAAAACTTCATCCAGAACTTTAAAATATCCTCCTCCACTATCTTGACTGAATCTTGTTTCCACCACAGATGACGATTGGAATGAGCTCCAATTAATGATTTTGGGAACCTAAACAGATTTTTATGGATTTTTATGAAAAATTCAGTGGCTGTTGAATGGGAAGGTGGAGAGAAGGAGTAGTTTATGATGGAGAAAAGGAACCATGCAGCTGTATGTGCTGGAAAGTTTAGGAGAATACCCGAAGATCAGGGATGCTGACTCAGAGATCATATTTCCCAAAGTAACCTCTGAGGTCTTAGGCTGTCAGGGGACAGTGGAAAACAAAGTAGCAGCAATCTTGAAGATGCAGTCAAGTTCTAAAAATGCAGCTATGCTCCATGAACTGCAGTTGAATAAGGTTGTCCTCGACTCACAACTAGTCACTTAGCAAAAAAAAAATAGAATAAAAACTTATGAGCTGGGTTTGAAGTTTCAACAGACAGTCCCGCTCCACGGTCACATGATCGCATTTTGGTCACTTGATAACCAGCCCACATTTATGGCCATTTGCAGTGCCCCTTGGTTAAATCCAGTCATGCCGACCACATGACCATGGAGCCGTCCCAGGACGAACATTGGCTCTTCGGCTTGGAAACGAGGATGAGCACCGCACCTATGGCAATTCATCATTTTTTTTTGCCAGAAACCAGCATTTATTTCTGGTTTCCTCGTTGCGGACCGTGGATTCAGGTCAGTGACCACTACAAATAAAATTAAATAAAAATGGTAGAATCGGATTGGTCATGTGATGACCCGGTTAATGACCAGAATGACTTATGACCATAATTCTGGACTCAGTTATAGTTGTAAGTCGAGGACTCCCCATACATTTTTTTCTACTCCGTTTTATGTGACTACAGTCACAAGACATTCCATATATCAAGACCACAGTAAGCAGCACATGATTTCTCCTATGACAAACAACAAAGCACCTAAGTGTCTCAACATGTCACATTTTTATGGGAAGGGGGAAGGGGTGTGGGCATTCCCTTCCAAGGCTATCAGTAACCACACACCCCTTCATCTGAAATTGAAAATTACCTTTGCTACAAGGAGTGTTATCATTTCTTTGACGGTTTCTTCAATGAGTTCATCTATTTTTGAATGGTACTGGTGCTAAGGACGGAAGAAGAATGGAAGCAAAGTATCATTAGGATGTATCACTTGCAGTACACACAGTTATTTCATGTTACTGTAGATATTGACTATGGTATTTGAATGTTGATTAACATGTGTTCTAATGTCGTGGCCGATAATGAATTAACATGTACACAATGCCTTTTACTAAGGAGCCTCTGACAGGATGTTGTGAATGTTAGTCAAATCCTAATTTTGATTCCGTGCATGCAGCTGAGCCAACGTTAAGGAGAATCAAATGCATGCAGGATAACGTCTCGCATCTCTTTGCTATACGTAGACCATGAAAACAAGGGAGCGCTGGCGGTAAAAGAGCATCTGTTGTTTACAGTTACGGATGAGATGCTCATTCTTTAAGACTGAAATAGTAACTCGAAATACAGCTCACACCGGCTAGCACAACGGCAGGTGATTTTGGGCGCAGAGCAAAGCTATCGTCGGTCAGAGGAAACCTATAGATGAGTGACATCGAAGCGGACAAGCTTCAGTACGTGAGCCATCGAATATGAATGACCGGAAGCAGAATTTTTGGTTTTAGAGTCCACCTTGGGAGAGGAAATTAGCTAAGTATGTAGCATTCCAATTCATGTGCTGGTTAAGCACTTGAGCGAATTGGGACCTTTATGATCAAGTGTAACAATGGTTGAGACATGGTGTTCTGAGTCATGCAATAGATGGCACAGTGCAGCGCTGGGACCCCTCCAGTTAGGTCATGCTGGGGCCTTCGGTCAATGCCAACTCATAGAAAAGATTGACACCAACAAAACATCCACGTCACTTTCTACACAGAACCAGAGTTCCTGCCTCCAGTTCCCCCACCCAAATACTGACCAGATCAAACTTACTTTGTTCTGAGTTGATTTCAGGGAAGATAGGAACATTTTCAGCTAATTTGTAATAAACACACTTCCTTTTTTTAAAAAAAAAATAAAGTCTTTTTGCGACTAAACAAACACTATGGTGTGTATTCTTTGTTTTGCCAAGAACAGACAAAATATTTAATATATGATGATTTCCTTCCACATTCCCTCTCCCCCACATTAAATAAAACATTGAAAGTGCCGATCTTAGTCACTGTATTTATTTCCACTTGTTTGTGCTTATGTTATTTTAAAAGGTTAATATACACCCAAAAAGAAATCTAAAATCAAAACAAAAAAATCAAAACGAAACAAAAAAGCATTAGAACAGACAGATCTGCTGTAAATACTAAATTGTGCTTTAGGGAACAACGGAGTGTGAGGGGCAATTAGAAGTGTGAGACATTGGTCCCTTAGCACTGACTAAAGTTCCTTGCTAGTTTGAGCTGCTCAGTGTTTGCTTTTTTTTCCAATGGAACAGTCACATTCTACAACAGGAACTTGGAAGAAAAGAAAACAAAATGTAGGACACACTTACCCACTCTTTAGCAAACTTTCAGATGATTGGGGACAGAAATAAAGAGAAAGGTGCAGAAGACAGGAAAAAGAACATATGAAGGTAAACAATAACTAAAAACAAAACCTTCAAAAGAATGGGACCGTATAAACAGGGGCTATGAAAATGCCGCAGCATGCACAGAAACAATAAGCAACAGGAAATGAAATTATGAATAAATTCCCTTTTTCCTGAAATACCAGAGAGATTGCTACTGGAGAGAAGCACACAGGAATTCAAAAAAGGCTTTGAAAAGGGAACAGGACACGTACACAGAACATCCTAGTGAGACAGAGAAATATCATTTTGTTACAATTGGAAACCAAAAGACCATATGAACCGTTCAGTGGCATGGCAGCTGTTTTCGGAGTCGCAACGGGCAGATTCGTGAGGCTCTGTTGCTCACTGGATCTTGTGATAGTGACACTTGGAAAGAGAGGTGCTCCCAGGGCGAACTCTGGAACCTGCCTGGCTCACTTTGCACTTCACATTCAAATTGCTTCTTGGCTGTTCTAGTTACCAGCTGCAATTAGCATTCAAGTAACATAAATTTGAACCAATTGACTTCACTCAGTCGTTCGATTAGGAGTTCGGTCGATTTGAGCGGTTCAGTAGTTTATCTGAAGAATAATCTCCAGATCTGAGATACGGCTAAATGAAAGATAAACTTTCAGTTCAAATGGGATGCCGAGTACTCGGTCCCATCCTTTCCCTGATGGCCCCTTCAAGCTTTGTGGAACTACAAAATATATTGGGATGAAAATTGCATCAAACATCCAAGGCTATCCTTTTGGCTGGATCTACACATTCAGCAGATGGTAGGGACCCAAAATAATAGAACAAATGATACCATCTTACACTGTAAGTGCTTCTTATATGTTTGTCTAGTAAAAGAAAAACCTGCAGGTAAAGAACCAGTTGAGCTGATAAAGAGCCTTTGCTCAATGACAGAGCATACACTTTTTATGCAAAAGCGCCCAGATTTTATCCTTCAAATTTCCAGTTAAATCAGAAATACTGGCAAAATCCCTGCCAGAAGGAACTGAACAGAAAGAAATGCTCTGTGCCTCAGCTGCTACCAAACAGAATGGCAAATGCTGTGACAAACAGTGTAACTAGCACAAGGCATCCTCCTATCCATGATTTTACCAACAGGGTGAAGCAGATAACTCTTTCACTTACAGGGTAAAATTGTAGGTTTTTTTCTACCATTATAGGATTCTACCATCCCATCATGTTTGCTGTGTATATTTGGTCTAAATTGAGGAGGTGTGTTTTAGATGCATAGAGGTATGAAAGTATGTGTAGAAATGGGTGGGGAGAAGCAAGTCAGCATCATTTAAAGTGTGCATGTGCATGCATGCACTGGAAATGGCACAGTGCTGGAAAGGTTAAGAAACACAGTGCTTGCAACCTGCAGCAAAGTTGGGGAAATCAATAAAAGGATGCAAAGAAAAGCAGCAGCATTTTGAAATCCCACCTAGTGCTTGCTTTTGCCTCCCTTCCTCAAACCAAGGGCCTAAAGACATAGACTTGGGGACTGTCCCCGTCTATTCTTGGAAGAAAGCTGCTAGGTTGGTTCAAATTAGCTGGAAAGCACAGATTGTCCTCCATTTGCCCAGGAGAGTGAGGACAATCTGGAAGCAGATTTGCCAGAAAGGCACTTTCCCAATTTGTGCTAGGATTAGAAGCCCACATACATCCTCCCTGGTCTCCATCTTCTAAACAGTTTATTTCACGTGCAAACCCCTCTTTCTCCAGCAGCCACAGCCACTTTTGCAGATATTTCTTCTGGAAGGTGGGATGCAGGCTGTGCTACTGAAAAGTAACATGCTATATTATGAAGAATGTGCTCAACAGAACAATTGCTTAGACCCAAAAGCTGTGTTCTGCAGAATGGGACCCTTTGTGAGATAGACATGTGTTGCCCATTAAGCACAGAATGAAGCTTGCAACTGGACATCATGCATACTAAGGGAACTAGGTTGGTCAGACCACCATTTAGGAAGCACACAGAGGCAAAACTCTCTCTTTGGGCACAATACTGTATGTGCCAAAACCTGGCATATTCTGCCTCTCATGCATACATGAAAATGAGTCCTTTATACATGCATGATAGGCTGAGCAGAAAGACATCAAAGAACGTGCAAGTGGAACATCTCCAAAAGCGCTCCAATGCTTTTGAAAATGCAGTTGGTGAGAAATGGTGGCAAAGCGTGGAATTTAAAAAAAAAATTCTCTCAACTGATGTCTACCCCGCCCCAATCGGGTTTTGCATATAAGTCCAAAGACATGCTTAATTTGCCACATTATCATATTGTTTTAATCAAGAACTTTTGTTGGTTGGAGGTGAAGAAGGGTGACAATTCTCATGCTAGTGTTCATTTTTGTTGGATAAATTATGAGATTTAACTAAAACAATGGCTAGGTGTGTGCAAAATAATACAGTGTGAAATGTATTGACAAATATATTTTCAGTTAAAATCTTGTTTACAATGCAAATAAGAATGGCAGCAGGCACAGCAGCACTAGAATGGAGCCAGAAAGATTGAAGATTTGAGCCCTAAAGTTCCTCACCATGGCAAATAGTTTTGACATAAACAGAGATTATGTTGATGGAACTGAACAGGAAGATTAAATCTTTAGAGAGAGAAATAGCTCTGACCTTCAGAAAGCATCACTATGACTAAAGCAAGCGCTACATCTTTCCTCCAAATCTGCTGTTTCTTCTGAATTCATTGAGAATATGGGCCAAGAAGTTCATGTTCACTGAAGTTAAACCTCACTTCAGATCTAACCTTTGCCGACTGGATTCTGTGGTATCATGGTTAGGATTACTGTCCTGTCTTCCATACATTTCTTTATACTCATATAAAAAATAAGAAGTAAAGCTACATTTAAATCAATGCTGGGTCCTTTTGCTCATAGGGTTGTTTTATGAAGATATTCAGGTTTTTGCAACTCTTACAGCAAAGGATACCTTACAGAATTTTTACATTTTATTTCCTCTCTATTTTCATATTTCAGTGTGGATGATGGGAATTGATGTATGGTGTGAATGTGGATTAATAAATTGAAGATTCTGTTGTTGACAGATGTAGAAATGATGAATACCTGATGGTTGCTTTTCAGGTTCCCATTGTACAGAAGTTATGTGGCTGTTCAAACATTTGCCTTAACTGGTCCCTGCATCTACTGCTTCATTTGGCATTAGTAGAAATTATCATTATATTGAGCATACAGTAAATAAGCTTCTTCACATTGGTTGGTGAGATCTCCTGTAAAACTGTCACTCCTATAAAATGTGATTATTCTGGCTGAATTTTGGTGGGAACTGGGAATTGCCACAAGAAAAGGAAAATGCTCTGGCAAGTTAGAAGGACTCTAACCTTTAGTTTTCCTAGGTCGCAAATGCTAAACTAACTTGGGTGTCAGCAAATCCATGGTGTAGAATTCAGAGTGGGGAATTGAGACATATTAAGAACATGACTGGTCTTTGTGAACTTTTTTTTCATAACAATGAAGGAGGAAATGAGGAAGCTATGTAGTTTACATGAAGGCAAGGAGTTAAATCTGGATTCCTTCTGGTCTTAATCTGGATGCCTGCTATTTTCTAACACTCCATTATGAAAAGGACAATCATTTAATGCCATATCTATTTTGACCCGTTGATTATCTGTCCAGCTCTGGTTGTCTATCTGCTGCTCCCAACTTGGCATCCTCCAGATATGTTGTAACAACTTCCAAACTGTGGAAGTCCCAACACATTTAGGGATTGGGGAATTAGGGAAGGTTAGTCTGGCCTTAAAACATCTCTTTCAGAATCTTTCCATCATATGCTATCCGATCTCTGTCTCTAGATGGAGCAGGGATTGGATTTGGGATCTCTGAATGGCAAGCATCTGCTCCACCCTAAAGCTATTGGTAAGCTCTAAACTTCCTAAGTCAGGATGACAGTATTTTAATTAGAGTAAGAACATCCTTTTCCATGAGTGATTTTCAAAGATACATTAATGGCAATGCAGCAGCAGAGAGTTATATAACATGCTTGTCTCTGTGGAATCAGTCCCCAGTGAAAATATCCAAATAGTATAGGAGAGGTGGGGAACCTAACATTTGTGCAGAGAAGCAGTAAATGCTAATGCTACCTTCTGCTGTGTTCAGTCTAGGAGTACCCACACAAGAAGCAGCATAAGATAGGAGATAATCAAGAAGCATCGTCATAGGACATGTAGTCCAAGATAACCAGCAGCAAGAGAAGATAGCATTTACCCAGACTGTTATTTTATTCCAAATATTTGGAGTGAATGCATTGAGTTCACTTTGAATTGTGTTGAGAACAGCTGTATTTTGCACCGCATCTCTACTTCACAAATGGTGGCCTCATGTGCTGATGTTTCTTCTCATTTTCCCATTGGCCTGGTTGCCTCAAAGAGCCAGGTATTAACCATACTAGCCACTGGCAGCATTAATTTCTTGGAATTCTTTCTCTGTAGGGTCCTTGGTATTCTCTAAGCCTGGTTGTTTTCTTATTGATGTTTCAATGTCCAACTGGTACATCATCAATGAAGTAAAAATCTTTCTCTTTCTGACACTCAAAAGAACTTCTACTATATCCTTCAGATACCTTATAGACCAATCTTTTCATTCATTTCTTGTGAATGATATTTTCCCTTTTCTCTTCTCCCATCTTATTAATCCCTGCTTTTATATTAACTAGTCCTAATATTTTTGTAACTTTTTTTTCATTTCGACATTTTCTTTTCTTTACGGTGATTTTGTTTTCACAAAAATATAGTACAAAAAATGAATAAAATAAATATGGTTAATCTAATTCAAAAGTTACATTGTAAGAGGCATTTGCATTATCTAAAGCTCAATTGCTTCGCAGGAGTGGGTTGCTAATTCAAATTATTCCAAACTAGTGGAAACTTTAGTCTAATTTATTGATAGATGAAGTTTCCCAAGCAGATTCCATCTGACTTGAGTAAGTGTGTGCAAGAGGCACTATGGAGCTGCTAACAGATTGTGTACATGCTGCATTTTCATCAGTGTCCAAATCTGACCTTGGAAATGAAATAGAAACATACCAGATCAAACCCAACATGTTTGATACATATATTTCTGCCTGTCCATACATTAAAAATTCAGAGGAAAAATATTTAAGGGGTAAATTATGTCTGCCAAATGTCTGAACAGCTGCCTTTAAAGATAAGGACACAGGAGAATATGGGCATGTGTGTTCAGCATAATATTTTCCCTAAAATGTATTTAATTATTCTATTTCTGATTATGCAAAAAAAATGGAACAAAGTTTATGGGATCATTATGGAGGAGAAGGTTTACGGTATAATACTTGCATTTTTTCTCAACTTAAAGGAACTGTGAACATTTTCGGAAGTGAAGCAACAGTTTAAAATGAATTCTTTCTGCCCTGAAATTGTTCTGGACTAGTGTGGAAGTAGGGACATTTTATTTAAACTGATTAACCAAATGTCTTTGTTTGACCAGCCAGCCAGTTCCATTACCTGCTGTGAAGAGAAAACTACTGCAAATTGATTGTTGCCATGTATGGTAAAAATCTGGATCAGCCTTATGATGAGTAAAGCAGAGAGATATTTATTAATAAGGTAGGGCTTAGAAAAAAAAGAAAACTGTGAGCACACTGAAAAGTGGTGGAAGTATTCAGGTGATCCTGGGAGTGGTAGTGTCAATGTTGGAGACTAGCAAAACATCCCCATTGCACCCAATATGGATAGCTGGAGGTTAAAATGCAGTAAAAATGAACATTATTCTTTCTCTTGAATTAAAGACATACATTGTATAGTAGCTAGAATCTAGTATAGCCCTTTGTATTTTGGGAAAGGAGATTGGAGTTATTCAATTAAATGTGAACTGTTCATGTTTAAAGGGAACATGGACAAAAACCAAGGAGAAAAGGTGGGGCATGAGTAACTAAAAAGAAAACAGCAAATGAAACAGAGGGTACAAAACAGACAGGTATAAAACAGTAATGTATGCACTGCTAATTCACACTTGATCTGTGGGTCTATTAGATTTTACTATTTGTTTAAAACATACTACTACTGAAAATTCTACTTTATACAATCATTGTGGGATCTCTGAACATATGGGTCTACCAAAATGTTCTAAGATTGTTTTTTTTGCACAATTGACTTGTTTGTTATCAATTTATTACCCTGATGGTTATAGTTCTGCAAATAAAATATGAGTAAGGAATCATTGGTAGGGCAAAGGAGCTGATGTGACTTTTGCCTACGTTGTATCTAGTGAAAAATAAATTTGCAGCTAGTTAAAATTAAAGACTACTCTGTAAAATTTCCTGCCCCATGTCTAGCCTACTTTTAGTTGAGATATATGGATGACACTGAGATTTAGTTAATAGTGTTACTTAATGATAGAAATTATTATGAGATTCCAAGCAGGAGCACAGAAAAATAGGTGTTAGATGTTTAAAGAGAAAAAGTTTTAAAAAGAAACTTTTTTAACAGAAAGTCAAGTGATTATTTGCAACCAACACTCTCCATTCTTCCTGTGAGATCATGTTCTGCAAGGTCTATTTTATAGCTTCCGCATGTGTGTATGCATCCTTGCTAACTTTCTTTAACCTGCTTTCGTACTTTCTGAAGTTGTAGTTTACTGCAGTAACAATAACAGATGTTGGGTGAAGAGATGGGGGGAAAGTGGCTGATCTTTGCTGCTCTAAATATCAGGGAAACAGCTGTCATTCAAGCATTTTTCATTTTCCTTCCCAACTACAGAAAATGGAGTGAAGATGGCATTTGTATGTTGGATGAGAATTTGTGATAGTTGTTTGTAGAGTGAAGAATTGGTGTGAGTTGTGGAAATGATGTATGTGAACAATTGGGCTGCCCAGATTCCTCATTGTCTTGCTGTAGATTACACAAAAGTCAGGCCAAAGATTTAACAAATGTTTTTCTTTTTCTTTTACGTTAGTGATTGGAATCTTATCATGCCTAATCTTTAAAAGTCTATCATAGAATATTAGTAGAGTTTACATCTTTTTCTCTTCTCAGATTACAGAAAATCACATGGAGGTTTTTGAATAATTCTTATCCTCTCTCCCTCTCTCTTCCTTTCATATATATGGATATAAAAAACAGAACTGTAATGGATCTTGGAATGGGAGCAGACTATTCTGATATTTTACAAGGGATATTATCTGCAAAAGCAGAATGAAAAGCTGCAGAAACTGAGATGATGTCAGAGAAAGCTTGTGGTTATTGGTACTGAAGGGTTTTTTTTTAGACTAAAAACAGAGGTTTGTTCAGATTAAATTAGGATTTTACTGAGGAAAATGTTTTAGCACCCACAATAGTCAATTGGCATCTTGGAATAAATCACAAAAGATAGCTAAAACAAAACAAACAAAAACAAATGATATAACAACGAAAGAAAAGGAAATGTGGACAAAGGGTCCTGATTGGTCATATGCTGAGCCCAATGTCACACTGAATCCAGTCCTCTGTTCTGGACCTTTAATGTATCCAGATTCAACAAAACCAAAATTGGGAACACATTGGATATAGATTCTGCACATGAAACATTGAATAGGTTTACTGAAAATGAGATAGGAAAATCCAAGCCCTGGATTGGTCTTAAATGGGGATGAAAAATGTTGAACGTTGTTTAGAGTCTTCTGAGCGAAACTGATTCTGATGATGCATTTCATCAAGCTCAATTCAGCATGTCTTTCTACTTCATAACATGACATTAGAATTAGAAAACCTCAGTTACACTGGTGTTTTTTGAGAAGAAAAACAAATTAGACCAGCAAATGATAAAACTGGACCTGTTTGGAGCAGCTGAGTCATTAAGGACCTCAAAGTATGTTAAAATGAAAGATCTGAAGAGTGCTTTTTTAAAGCAACAAATTAATTAAAATAAATTAATAAACAATTTATTTCCGCTTAAATACTTTATTTTTTGTCTGATAGTCAAAATAATGTCTTCTTTTCAACTTGGGCCTATATGGACAGAACAACATTTTGAGGGAAACAAATTCCAAGGTTGAGTTAATGACTCAGTTATCACATACTCCCATGCATAAATCAGCTATATAAAGATCACAGTCTTTGCCAAAAGTCACTTCTACATGATCACAGATCTGACTATCTTTATTGATTATGGATTTGATGGAGTGATCCAGCATTTTCATTTGCATAGTCTATATAAGATTAAATCCATAACTGTTAGAATGTATCTGAATCTAGCAAAATATGCAGACCTTTCCTCTTTCAGAAATTACATTTTTTTTCATAATGTGTGTTACCTCTTGTCCCATTTCCATACTGCAAAGTTTTGTTGATTGAGCTTTGGCATCAACCATAACATTAAACATGGTGCATATTGACTGAGGGACTCGGAAATCCGTTGACCGGCTTGTTTTTTGTAGCTTTACTTCAAATGCAATCCGGGTTCTGTGGAGCATGATGAAAAAGAAGGAAGATGTTTGGCTAATATACTGCATTAAATAAACCTTGAGATCAATGTAACACAAGTGGAAGGCTTCAAAGCAAAGGACACTGCAGGTTGATATGAAGGCCAGAAGAGAAAAATATCAAGCCAGCTGTGTTTTGTTGCCAGGAGTGACTACAGGGTGTGATAAAAAAGTTAAAATAGCAGCAACAGTGGTGTGATCCTCACCTGTTCTTACACATGAAAAAGGTGGAGGTTCAATTGCATCCTAGTGGCTGCTATTCTGATTTTTTTTAATCATACCCTGAGGACATCTGTCAGTATGGCAGAATAGCAAGTGTTCTGACCTTCCTTCAGAATTTTGCCTAAAGACAAATGTATTTATTATTTATTAAATCTAAGCATTGCCAATCTCATTGATAAAATGACAAAATAGAAAAAGATAAATATAAAAACAGTTAAAATGAATAAGATTGAAATAAGAACTAAAATCAAGGGGATGGATGACACGGGAGTGAGGTCTTCTATCTTACCCTGTCAACCATGTCCAGGGAAGAGTAACTCCATTGGGTTACCCAAAGCCAGGTGGCAAAACTGGTTTTAAGGAAAGCCAGAAGGGTGGAGGCAGATTTCAGATTTCACCTTTGGCAGCAGAATATTCCATGGGGAGGGGGCCACAGTGGAAAAGGCATTTTTCTCAACCCCATCAACCAAAATTCCTTGATAGACAGGATTCATAGCAAACCCCATTTTCTGGAGCAAGTAGGGTGGGCCAATCTCACTGGGCCAAGACAGCTCCTCAAATACCCTGGACCTATGCCATAAAGGGCTTTAAAGGTAATAGCCAACATTTTGTCTTTGTATCAAGGAAATTGCTGTTCTAAAGGGGGGACACTTTCTTGGCTTCTATCTGGTTTGAAATCAATTTGGCAAACAATTTTTATCACATTTTAGATATACTTCTCAGACTGTTTCTATTTCTATATCAAGAGACAAGAAAATTCGTAAGTACCTTCCCATGTTAATTAAACAGTGTGATGATGATATCATGGCAAGTGATAAAAATGCATTCCTATAATATGGCTGGTATTACCAAATTTGTAACTGAAGTATAGCAGGGACCAAAAAGAATTAAAGGAAACTGAAAAGTGTTCTGTGTTAGGCACAACTTACACAAATCTGTTAATTGGTTGACTGCACAGTATGACTTTATATTTAATATTTTTTTTTCACAATGTGTCCTGTTTGCCTGTTCTCACATAAGCAACTGTAAGTTACATTTTTACACACACACAAACACAAACCAGCTTCCATGGCAAAACAGTTAAAAATGGTGACATAATGATACAGAACTCCAGCAATCCCAATAAAGCTGCTCAGTTTAAATTTCATTTTTAGATATGACAAAATCTGAATGGAAGACAGAGCTTGTATAATTAAGAGCATGTATACTTCTCTTCTACCTTGTGTCTCCATCTTCTCTAGCAGTAGCCCAAGAGGCAGAATGAGGTGGGGTAAACATCATGTTCAGTAATTTGATTAAGTGCATCAAATACTATGTGATGA
>JANHZU010001505.1:139782-158682 GCA_032468055.1 Acrochordus granulatus | reverse complement strand
AAGGGGACTACTTTGGAATATATACATTGTATAAACTAGCATGGAATTATGTGATCAGACTACAAATTAATAAACTCTTAATTAATTTAAAAATAAATGCTCACACAATTGATTAAGTATATGTTTTAGCATTATATTTGTTCAAACTATAATAAAAACCATAATCATATTGATTTTTTTTCTTCCTAGTATTCTTCCTGCAAGTGCAGAATCTGCTTTTTTTCAGATCAACCAAGTGTTGATCTGTTGATTGTGACGGGAACTGACTGACTC
This sequence comes from Acrochordus granulatus, assembly GCA_032468055.1. Classification (NCBI taxonomy): domain Eukaryota; kingdom Metazoa; phylum Chordata; class Lepidosauria; order Squamata; family Acrochordidae; genus Acrochordus; species Acrochordus granulatus. The sequence continues at coordinate 158,409 of JANHZU010001505.1, read as the reverse complement.
ATTTATTGTCTGAGCTGACATTGTGGGCTGAGAGAGAGTGACTGGCCCAAAGTCACACAGCCAGCTTTCATGCCTAAGGTAGGACCAGAGCTCACAGTCTCCTAGCTCCTAGCCTGGTAGGAGATAATCACTAGATATACAGTACTAAAAGAAGTGGCATTTTATTCTTTCCCTAGAAAGAATCACTAGATATACAGTACTAAAAAAGTGGCATTTTATTCTTTCCCCTACCCTACTTTTTGTTGCAAATATTCCTAAACCTTTGTTTGCATATATCTAGATCAATATATCTAGATGGTGAATTTTGGACTTGGCATATCAAAAATTTGGAAAATGTACACTTGACTTTGTTGGTGTGTCTGGGTCACATGAGGCCACATGTGGTTCTTGAGGTGGCTTCAGAGAAGCTTGGCCTCTGAGGTATTTGAAAACCATGCAAAAGCATGCTCTGTGATTTTTGAAGCTTCCAGAGGCCGGGAAGTGCACACTCTATTTGTTGTGTGGCCTATGCAGCCTCCAAAAATCATACAATAATGGGTTTCTTTTGAGAATAGTTGTTGGGTGTTGGTGCACAATGGGTAGGGGAAAATAATAAGAAGTTCCAAACTTTGCCTTGTCCCAATACTCTTCTGTTGAAGTAAATTTGCCATTGGAAGTGACTGTTGAGATTTTGTTTCATGATTTGGAAAATAATATTCCAAAATATTACCATTTGGAAAATATTTCTAAATCTCTTTGTCTGCATATGTTTCACTTATGGTGAATTCATAGAATTGCTTTCTGAAATGAAGTTCTGTATCAAATTTAATGAATACAATGAATTAGATAGCTTATGAAATACTATTCACTGAACTTGCATAGAAGTATTATGTCACATAAGAAAAATGAGAAACAAAGGAAATTTGGTACTCCTCAGTAATATAGGTTGGGCCTAAAACCAAAGAATCAAAAATATTTGGCAGTACTATAGAACCTGTTTCCAGTGGCTCTCTTTTAGATTAGCAAGTAATACAATTTTTGGAGCCTGAGCTGAAAAAAAAAAAACCTTTGGAACCACCTTCAAAATAACAAGGTGATTCTTCTGAAGAGGTTTTTTCATACTTGGGTGACTTATTCATTTATTTCATGCCACCAAGTGGAAAAATAAAATGTATCATGTATTGAGTTCTAAGTACCTCTACATTGACTAGGCAGAAGATGAATAAGCTATTTTGATGCCTCCTAAGATCATAACGGCTTATGATGGTAACCTTGTAACAGTCAACAATACTACTATAGAGTATATTAAAAGTTGATTTATTTTATCAGAGGAACAGTATATCAAATACACTAATATCTAACTCATCTATGCATGATTGTTCTTGTACCCAAAAACTCCAATTGTATCAAAGGAGATTTTCTTACTTTACTGGCTCCCATGATTCCCGCTCAAAGCCCCTGTGAATTGACTGGGCAATAGAGGACTCCATGAGATCGACATATCTAACCACAAGTGGAGCAAACAGATCTTGAAGATGTTTGTGATATTTTCCATTGCACAAATTATCTAGAATAAATAAAAAAGCACAATAAGATACTTTTAGCAGCACTCTACAATTATACAGTGTAATTTTAAAGTCACATTTCTTAGGATAAAACAAGTCTTGTTAATAGAAAGATCTGTTGTCAGTCGCTTTATTCTGGAAACATTTCAATATAAACAAGGAAATAATCCAAGCATAGCACTTTTGGAGAATAATTTAAGAAATTTTAAACCCTTCCTTCATCTAAAAAAAATATACAGTGATATTGTTAATCTAAATGTACATATTTAGTTCCAAGAAGCTCATATGCACTAGAAATATAAACTAGTTTAATTTAGAATTCTAAGAACTCTTGGAATTTTTTTTCCATTTTGTAAACATGAAACTTTTGCATCAATATGGAAAACTAAATCAGAAATCACCAACTTTGCAGAAAGACTCTTTCCAGCAGGGAACAGTCAATAGAACTGTGCCTGCAGCATAGTTTTATGCAAGTTTATTTGGAAGTAAATCTCAGTTTATTCAATAGGACTTAATTTCTAGCACTTGGATCTATTATCAAAGATTTAAACTAGTTTAAATTACTACTGTTAACTGCCCAGAAGAGATGGCCTTATGAAATCAATCAATTATTTATCTTGCAGCAATGTCCTTAGGCAGACTGACATTTGTCTTTGTGTGGAGTGAAAAAAGTCAACTTTTTTACAAATCTCTTTGTCACATTGCGTTCAATATGCTCTGCTTCCAGGGCAATAGCTCCACAAGGCAGAAAAGCCATGAAAAAAATTAAAGAAACTATAATTAATAAAATTAATAATCCAACTCAGAGATATACACATGAAAATGAACCTTCTGTGCCTTCTTTCAATAAAAACACTGTTTTTCAGATTAAACTGTCAAACAATAATTCAGTGAAAACTGCAATAAAAATATTGTCTTCAAAATGCATTGTAAGGGGATGGTAGAAGATGGGGAAAACCAATGTGATTGTATGCAACCAACTCCTTAAGAATACCTAAGGAGATTCTTTTGAACAAATTTCAAGTTTGGGTCAAACTTATATTGCACTCTTTCAGAGAAATTTCCATTACTTTTTGATTTTTTTCATAAGATTTGTTCACATAAAATGTCCAAAAGTGACAACAGTGCTTTTATTATTCTTTCATATTATATTTTAGACATCTGTATTGCTTCTTTAATTTTATTTTTAAATATTTTTAATTGGCTATGATACTTCAGACATTTCTCAGTTTCTTTATTCCATCTTTCTATGTATGTTTGAATTCTCTTCTTAAACAACACAGAAAGCTTTGCTTCACTTAAACTTGAATCTCTTACATACAGTTCTCAGTGAGAAAAAATATGTCTCTCCAATCTACATGTTTCCCAAGGTAATACAGTTGTCTTGTACCTTTTCCTTAAGTGTTTTTAACTCAAAAAATTATTCCACTGTGTATAATGCTATTTTTTTCTTTCTAATGCAAATCTCCCCATTGGCACATGGATGAGAAAAACTTTGAATGCAGCCACTACAACGAGCTGCTTGCACGGCCTCTTCTTTGGTTCCCTGGCTCTTCTGCTTTCTGACAAATTGGAAGTAACAAGTGAGGCTAAGGAAAATTACATCCAGTACTTGGACAATCAGTACTGGCACTCTCTCTGCTACTGTTTCCCCTCTACACCAAAGACTGCACCTCTGGGAACCCCAGTTTTCCTTCCAACACATTGAGAACCTCTCTGTCAAAATTATGAAGTTTGCAGATGACACAACAATCATTGGACTCATTAGAGACGGTGATGAATCTGCGTAGAGATGGGAAGTTGAACAGCTGGCCCTGTGGTGCAGTTGAAACAACTTAGAGCTAAATACACTCAAAACTGTGGAAGCGCAGTGGATTTCAGGAAGAGTCTTCCTATTTCACCCCACCGCCTTACCATTCTCACCAACACAGTATCAGCAGTGCAGTTCTTCAAGTTTCTGATCTCTATAATTTCCCAAGACTAGAAATGGACAGCTACCATTAGCACCATTGTTAAGACAGCATATCAAAGGACATACTTACAATGTCGTCTCAAGAAGTTCAGCCTACCTCAAGAGCTGCTGATATAGTTCTACAGAGGAATCATCGAGTCTGTCCTTTGTACTTCTATGACTGTCTAGTTTGGTGTAGCAACAGTAAAGGACAGGTACAGACGCCAACGTACAGTCAAGATTGCAGGAAGAATAATTGCAGCTAATCTGCTCTCCATGGAAAACTTGTATATTGAGAAGGTCAAGAATAGGGCAGAGAAGATATCTGCAGACCCCTCTCAGCCTGGACACTATTTGTTTGAATCTGTTCCCTCTAGTAGGTGCTATAGAGTATTGCATACCAAAACCATCAGACATAGAGAGAGTTTTTCCCTTGTGCCATCATGCAGATGAATGCTTGACTCAAACTATATGATCATGTTACATGATAGAACAGAAGTACAAAGAATTCTAAATTAATCCAGAAGTTCTGTCTAATATGTATACCTTTAATTCTACAGTCTATACTATTTAATTCTTTAATTTTACAGTCTATACTATTTCCTTTCTTCTGGCTGCATGCTTATTGCTCAATAACCCAACTTTGTTTATTTATGTTATTTTATATTGTTGTCTTGAAAGGATACTGAGAACTGCTGTACCAGAGTTAAATTCTAACCACGCTTGGCCAATAAAGTATCTAAACCTGTAACTTCTGATTTTATATGTAATGGGAGGAGTTCACAAGTCTGAATTCATTTCAGCAGTCTCTGTGAATGGGCTTACATGCTATTAACATGACTTACCAGCTGGTTGAAGGAGAAAATGCAAAGTTGGTTGGTGTTGCTTGTTTATAAATTAAATAATAAATGTTAGATGTGTTATTTTTATGGGAACATGTGTATATGCTGGTGTGCTTGTGGGTTTTTTTGTATTTTAGTGTACAGTAACAGTTTTCCTTCCAACACATTGAGAAAACTACAGCGGTTTTTGACGTTATCTTAAGTGCTATTACTTGTCTGAAGAACTGATAATCAGTACAAAACAACATTAACTCAACAGTTTTGTCTTCTTAGAGAATATATTAAATGGACAAAGTACAATACATACAGTCACTTCGAAGGGAATCATTTAGAAGCTGAAATAGTGGAAAGCTGTCCCAGGTATCTGGAGGCTGGACCTCTAGTGCAGCATCCATGTCTACCGCAAACAATGAGAGGAAGGTTTCTGCATGTTCAACCATTAAGTCTGACCACCAAGCAAAGGCCTTTAAAAGTTGTAAAACAAAACAAAATTAAAACATAAACAAAAATGTTATTAAATTATATTTTATATTCAGGAGGCCTTAAACAGTAAACCCAATATAAATCTAGCTTTATTGTGAAACAAACAGTAGTACAAATGCTAGCATGTTGCAGTTATAGTGCAAATAGGGTGCAAAAGAGCACCTGCTACATTTAGGTTGTAACTTCTCAAGGAGTAAAGAATCAGAACTATACTCCTCCACATCTGTATTAAAATAATGGAAGTGCATCTGTTCAGTTTATAAAAAGTCATTTATTCCATGTGGATCGTGCTCTTTTCTAGAATTGCTTCTATAAAATATATCACATTTGGGAGTTTCTTCACTGCGTTTGTAGGTTTTGTGGTTCTCTTTCCCAGAAAACTCTCAGAAATTATTCTAAACAATCAAAATATGAAAATGGGGGCTTCACTGGCCACAAACACCCCACATTTACAGTTCAAACTCAATTAGTGGATTATTTTTAACATAAATTAGTGATCACAGTGAAAAAAACTCTCACATGACATTAGAAAAGTTATCTGCAGTCAAGCTAAGGTAGGACTAGTAAGAGATAAAGAAAATTGAAAACCAAGAAATATCAGTGAACGTAACTCATGGTCATGCGCACGGGTCCTCAAGAAGTCACTGTAACAGCTTCTCTGAAATGACATTCACATCATACATGTCTCAGATGTGAATGTGCTAGGAACACATGCACGCGTGTTTAAAATCACTTCTGGCTTAGGAACATGCAACATGAGTGCTGTTATCAAAAGGGCCTTATGCAAAAACTACTAAGCAATACAAAAAATTACTCAAAAGCTCAATGTCTATATACAGTAAAATAGTCATTGTTATTTTTTAAAGAGAGAATATTTTGACAGGTGAGAAAAGGACTAAGAATATCTAAGAATATCTAAGAATATCTGATTCAATATGTGTCACTAAAACTCTACTCCATATCCTATATTCTTGCAGGTAAGTGAAACGTTTCCTATGATGACTTCTGAATTTTTTCTGAATTTTTTTTTTAGAAAATGCTTTCATGAATACATATTTGTATGAGTCTTCTTTAGTCTCTTTTCAGAAACAGGTGAAGACTTCTTTCTTTTTCCAGGCACTGTAGACTTTGCTGGAAATGGTTATTTCTATTTTTCTGAAATGTTGTATTATTTTACAAGAGTAGCACAAGTGAATAAATCTCTTATATCCGTTCTCTGAAATGAAAAGGACAAATCAGTCACAACTACCATAAATTCTGTTGATCTCAAAGAGAATGAGATACATATCTTTCTCAAAATCCACCTAAGTATTTGTTGGCAGAAGATATTTCTAGGAATATTTGTCTTCACTTTCCCTAGTAAATAAGAGAGGGATCCTTTGTTCCTGGGGCATAGAAGAGTGGAGGACTTACTTGCTGGAGGGAAGGGGGATTCCTCCAAATTATTCAGTAGAACTCCCACATCTAATGTTAGGGGATCCCCTTAGATCTCCATTCTAGAGGATTTAGATCTTTTCATTCTGCCAGCATCACATTGGAATATGATATTTGTGAGCTTTTGGGGTTTGGTTGGTTTAAAATAATTAAGTCATTTTGAATGTAACATGAGTGTTTAAATGGAAATGGAAATTATTACTTCTTCATTATATTTAATATCAAGAAAAGGTCAGTGAGAAAAACAGACGAAGATTCAACAGAAATGAATGGATAGACGTTGTTTCTATATTATTCTTCACCGAAATCTAATCACGGACATTAGTTTTGCAATGTCAGTTAAAAGATACAACTGACATTCTAAACATATCAACTTTCTTTTATCAAACAATTCCTTGTTAAGTAACTTTATTTGATTAAACCCTTGATATTTAGGAAAGTCAGCTAAACTATCCCTTAAATTACGAATCCTTTACTCAATAAGTAATTATAATATGGATGATATTAATTACCAATACTATACTTTGAGAAACAGAGGCAATGAAACATTTGAAGCAGTGTTCTGATACATTCTATATCCTACATGTTTATTTAAATATTGCTTTTTGTCTTTCTGTTTTCACCGGCAAGTGCTGCAGATAAGAATCAAAAGTAGGAACTGTTCTGATACAATTGATTAAGTGCCATCAAATTGGACAGATTCTCTCCAGAATTCTGGTATAGCTAGTCTTAAAATTATATGAGATGGAATTCTATAATGTATACATTTCAGTGACATTAATGTTAACTTTTAGTGGCTATATCCATGTTATCAGTGTTGGTAGAATTACTTTCCTTCTTTTTATAATGTTGTCTTTGTGAATTAAAATGAATAATTCCTTTAAGATCAAGATTTTAAGGAAAAACTCTTTTCCACTATTGAGAGTTATATAAATCCTATAAGAAATGAGGAGAAAATTGCAATTTGCAATTTTATTTTGTCTAGGAACCTTCTTTCCATAATTGCCAGAATATGTTAGACTTTTATGAGATTCTAGAGATTAAATCCAAATAATTCTGCATTTTCTCCAACCAAACTTTTAAAGAAAGATTATTAGTAATTCTGCCTTTAAGCATTAAATAAGTCCAGTCTTATACAAGAGCAATGTGATTGCATTGGCATTTTGAGACAATATTTACACATTTATTCCAATTCCCTGAAAGGTTAACCAGCAAAAAAATCATGCGGCATCCTAAAAGCTAACTTTTTAAATCTTTTAAGATTAGTTGTGGATTCTAATTCACAACATCTCATAAAGGAATAACATTATGCTGCTCAAAGTCTTTTTGAGATAATGAATCTAAAATTCAGCCATTTTATCCTGTTTTCACAAATAAGGAAAAGAGCCAATGCTTTTGAAATTCAAAGGAAGGAAAATGGTTATTTCTGCAAAAAAGTTGTTTTTTTCATTCTTTAAGTAGAACTGAATTTGCACCTAATAATAAGTCTGCTCTTTCAGGTTCAAGCTATCATCCTGAGATCTCTTTTTGAAAATGAGAAAAATAACATTGCTATTCAAGAATATCTTCCACAGTAGTAAAATTTACTTTGCCTTTACTTACCTTTTTTATAATAAGCATACAAAAGAAATGCAAATCCTACATCACAAAACCTATATTTGACTATACCCATGGACATTCATGTATATATGTAAGTTTTTAAGAGATATCTACATATATACATATTCATACATATATTCATATGGAGAGAGAATGACAATTTCAAGAAGCTGCTGTAACTAATGAATTTACATACAGGGCCCCTGTATGTAATTTGCAAAATGAATCCCCCTTCCCAATTTGAAAAAAAGAAGAAAAGACAAATGGTATAGACTTACCAGCATATCTACTATATTATCAACAACTATTCAAATAGTAGTCCTACAGTCTCACTTGGGATTTTTTTTAAACAGCAGATTTTTATGAAGTTCTTTTATGACTCAAGCATTTTTGTTCACTTTTCTTACACTTTTTTTCTTTTGTCTTTTATGACTCAGGCATTTTTGTTCATGTGGAATTAATTGCATACATCTTTGTATGCCAAATACCGTACATGCTTACTAAGCCACTTCTTAACTGTTCCCTGGTAATGCTTGCATATTTTTAACAACCTGACTTTAAATTAGCTTAAAATAATTTTTTTTCTGATATTTTTTCTGATAATGTTTTTGGGGGCCCCCACCCCCCTGCTCATTCCCTATAATCTTAAAGCATTTTAGTTTATGTGCCTGCTGCCTGTATATTCTAGATCATTTCAGTCTTCCAAATGGCAAATCATTTTGGGGAAGACTTCTAAAGTCTGAGAATAACCTATAAAAATTCACAGAATATAAATATGCTGAGATATCTTGAAAGGTACAAAACCAGTGATTTCCCTCTCCAATGCTTAATTATTTCAGCCATCAGTCTTGAAGTATAAAATCAGAATCTAATGGGGCTTTACTTCCAAGTATGTTTGCTTCCTATTAAAAGATTACTGTTCTCAGAGATTCCTCCTAAGCTTTTCAGATAAAGCTACAGCAAATATGGTTGTGTAATATATTGGAGATGGAAGGAATTTCCTTTGTTAAAATTCTTTTTGGAACAGTTCAAAATCTTCATTTTAAGTCTCTTGGTCATTAGCTATGGACTTTGTGCTCTGAAGTCATCATCACTTCTGCTTTCTTTCCAACAAAATAAAAAACCTTTCTTATATTAACACAAGAAAATTTGTACCAAAATGATTGTGCAGTTGGAAACAATATAGTTTCCCTTAAATACACCATTTGTATTCAAAGAAAAATGCCCTTTCTGAGTTACACAGCCATCCCCCACCCTCAATCACCAGAGAACAGATATTGCTACCTCCTTAATCCTGCATAATCTCTCTCCATATATAAATATTGTATATACTAAAACAATACACACAATGAAAGAAAACCAGAGGGCAAACTGCTGTACTCCTAGCTATTTCTTTCTCATCCATATGTATTACCAGCAGGGTGAATTATAAATCAGGTGTGTGCTGAGCGACAGGGTAAACCACAGGCTGAGGAAAGAGCCCAGGCAGGTAGGACAGTGTTGGGATGTAACTGCAGTGCTTGTAAAAATATATCCATTGCAACATGCAGGGGTTGGAAAACTTCCCCCATGTTGGCTTGCCGAGTAGGGCTACAGTTCCACAAGCAATTGAAACTGAAGTTGCTGTTACATTCCTTGGATCCAAAGTTACAAAGCAAGGATTACCCAGGGAAAATCCCATTAGGAAACATGGCACTGAGAGGGCATGCACAAAATATGACAGTAGGTGACTCAGTTCATTCAGTTTAGTCACATACCTCTTTCCCCTGTCAGGATGATCCAAGATTGAATAAACAGTAGAAAAACAGGGAGGAAATTTAAATAGGCAATCAGGCATTAGTTGGGACTGGTGGTGTGCTACGTGCTAGAAATAAATTAAATTTACATTGTTTTTATTAGATATCTAATTTAGGTTTTATTTTAAATGTGAAATTATCTGTTCGAAGGTTTTTAATGCATGATAGAAAAGTCAATGAGAAGGAAAGCAGAAAAATGGGAATTAATATTACAGGGTTAAAATGTATAAGTAATGGTTAGTTTTGAGTTTTAAAAGGATAATTTATAAAACCTAGGACAAATTGCTGCAATTTCACAGAACATTGGAATTAATTTATGTAGAACTAAGTCAATCTATGCTTGCCGTATATGCAGCATATACAGTGTTTTACATGGGTGATCCTGGCCCCATATAATAGCAAATTCATTCTGATCACAAAGAGGTCAGAGCATCATTTATGAATTTACTTAGGCTGGCTGGAACAGGATATTGTTCTTAAGCTACAATCAACATTAAGAAAAAGAGTCTGCCAGTTGATGTAATCTTACTGAGCATCCTTTATTCACCAGTGTCCTCCAGATGTACAAAATCTATAATTCTCAGAATTCATGATCAACATTGCCAATAAATTTTGGGAGACATAGGAATAATACATCTAAAGGTTATCTTTATTTTTCTTAAACATGATAAATCTTTAGATGTAGAGTACAACTGGGAAGTGGTTCAGCATCTGTCACATGAAAGATGACAGTCAAACTTTATCCCAGTCTGCTAATTTACCTTTCCTCTGTTTCGGAATGGCCAACATAGGTGTGCCCTAGCTTCAGAAGCTTCTAGGCTCTACAATTCTATGAAAATGAATTGAAGGAGTTTGATACAACTGCTGCTGTACAAGAATCTAGAACAGACTACCCTAAGGGTCAGATTGATACTGCAGTTACTACAGATACTGGAGCATCAAGCAATATGAAGAAGCTGGTACCTGAATCTGTGATTTAAGGTTAGGAGAAATCTAAGTACTTGTATTTTATGATATTAAACTAATCATGTCCTTCCAGAATGGCTTATAGCTAAAGTTTATTTTGTTCAGGATTTCTGGCACACTAACTAGTCACCAAAGCTGCATTCATGCTCTGCTATGTATCCTTAATTTCATAAGGTATAAGAAATATCTAACTTCCTAAAATGTCTCAAAACTTGGCTTTCCAGAAACCAGAAGTGGAAGATAACATGGAAAAGAGAAAGTAGTAATAGCAATGTTTGCAATTATTTGCAATTATTTCAATAATATCCATGGCTTTATTGCAATGACATATCAATGGCACAATTTCATCACCTCATGTCTTCTTAGGGATATTTACATCTCTGTTTGTAAAGAATATGGAAACTGTGCTGCTGTCATTGTTCTTAGAAGCCATTGGACCACCTTGCAATGAAAGTATTATTTTTCATGGATCAAACTCTGAAGAACTTATTTTCTTTGATGAATTTACCTCCATCAAGGTAAAAAGATAAAGGAGGAAGAACTTTGATCTGTGTTAATAAAAATAATTATCTTATTTTATAATATAATAAATATTATATTAGATCTCAAATTCAGCTTGAGGTTATTGTGTGCTCTTTGACACAAGTAGAAATCACAGGGAACCTCTAGTTTTAGGTCAAATTTTCAGACTTCTCTGGCCAATTCATGAAGTTTCAAGTGAAAGTCTTATCTGTTTTTGAAATTCAGATTACTCCACAGAGCTACTAGTGCCTGAGAAACAACTATTTCATGATGCTGGGATAATTTTAAAAAAGTCTTCCTGAAGAATTCATTGTCCTCCATGCCTTTTAGTGAGAACTCTTTAGAGAAAGTAGAGAAGTGAGAAATGTGATTCAGGGTGCTTGAAATACCATTTTCCTTTCATATGTCAGAATCTTAATATATGACTTTACAATCTCCCAATACTCCTTGGAATCAAGCCTGATTTCTAGTGATTTCCATGTACATTTTTTGGCAGTCACGTTGCCTTTTTTTGGCATGTTTTGTTTTTTAACTTCCCAATCTAGCTTACAGCTCTAGAATTCTGACTTTGCTTAGAGTTTTCAAGATAAAAGCTATCTGGAGATTTGGTACCTTTTATATTGTAATTATTCAATTGTTAAAAACATGTGGCCACAATCTGCATCATTACCAGTCATGGAAAAGTCCATATAACTGTCATGGAAAGTAGAATCTAGAAATGATGATTCTTCAGAAATGACTATCTCCTTCATGAAATAGGATTGCAAGTCTTTTGTACAAAACCAAGGAGACATTGCATTCTAGTGCAACATTTTCACATTTTCTTCATTGGCAATTTTCTGTGAAAGTTGATATTGGAATAGTCCTTTGGAATAGATTGTTGAAGGGTTACATCAGGTGAATTGTCTTGATGAAATCCCAATCAGAATGAGCTTGCATTGTGCCCGTTACTTGAATACATCTTTCGAAAGCATTTCCCTGTAAGGTTGCATTTAATGAAATTCAGGGTTATTTTGGGAAGAGAATGGATTGGATTACTGAGCATTCACCTAGAACATAAAGCATTATATCTGCAATACATACAGGTACACACTTGCTCTAATAGTTCTTGATCAGAAGATGTTAGCTAATTGTTACTCACCTCTGCATGATGTTCTTCATTTTGCTGTAGAACTTCAATCACCAATTCCGCCAAACGAATTGTATCTTCCAGCTTTTTGGCAGGTGTGACTAACCGACCTACATTTTCTGCAGTACAAGAACTTGAATTAAAATGGAGTGAGATAGAAGAAGCTCAATATAAGGCCAATTGATTAAGTAGTTAATTAAAAATTGTAATTGCAGTTTGAAAAATCTACATCATGCAAGGATTAAAATGCTATCTAATTAGTACTGAGCAAACTATAAAGCAACATTTGTTGTTATATTAAGAAAACAGTGCTCCAGCATTGAATTTAAAGATATGATAAAAACTGCTTTCTTTTGCACAGAAAGCAAGTATCCAGTTGAAACTGAGAAATGTATATTTCCTAGAGACAGCATCTTTCTAGTATCTACATCAAGAATATTTAATTTCACAGCTGATACTTACATATACTTGTGCTCTAGACTGAAACATTTTTTGCAATTTTGTGTATTGCATAAAATAATCTAAAAATCAGAAATATCAAAGTGGCAGACTGAAATTAACTTACCCTATTTATGAGTTTATATTCTCTTAACTTTAAACTGGCAAAACAGAAGAGTAATTCCATGTTTATTTTTGAGAAGTCTAAGAAGTTGGGAAAGATGGAAGGAAGGAGAAAATGATGACCAGCAGCAAGGTAGATGCACTCAGTTATATGGTGGTGGTATATAATTGAAAGTCTTAACGGGTCAGGTGTGGGACAGATCACCTTGGAGAAAGACAAGCTACATACTCTCTTAAAGTTGACACCAACCTGATGGCACATAATCAAATCACATCCCAATCAAATAATTTAAACTGAAGGTGCTGTTCCTGTATTTTGATGTAATGTTTGAATATGTCATGAATCTTATAAAAATATTATGATATATAATATAAAAATCCCTTTCTAGTGCATGTACAATCCTCTGGAGTATTTTCATGAGAGTTCAAAGAACAGAGGGAGTTTTTGTTTGCATTCCCAAAAAACAGATCAATTATGCTTTAGGAAGAGATGAATCATATTATTTTTTGGCCTGCATTGAGATTTACATATTTATTTTAAACATTTACATAGCCACCTATCTTATATTGAATTCTGGTAGATCCCAACCAATTAAAGCACTATGCATGATCAAACAACTTAATACCATATTATATCTATTAAAACCAACAATATTAAATTCTTATTGTGTCCTTGGTCCATAATGAGGTTTGTTGCAGTCCTATTTGAACTTGCAGGCTAAAAAAAAAGAATCAGCTTAATGCCACGTGTAAATATAAATTTGTATTTAATGGGGCTTTTTTAAAGAGAACATTAAATGGTTTAACATTAGATGCATCCTAATACATTTTAGAAACTGAGAACAGCATATGAACAATACAAAGGGAGAGCCACTGGATAACATTTCTGCAGAAGTGAATCAGATCAGTTTCTATTGGAATTGGCAATCTCAAATTTCAGAAGCATTCTCTGTAGAGAATCTTTTCAAACACAAACTTGGGTCCTCTTGAAATTTTAATTTTGCTATGTACAGATTTCCTCTCAGAGTTTCACATGATAGTTGTGGGATGAATCACCTCAAATGTCATTTCTAGTTATGAGATTCTTAAATGTTTTAAAAAAAATTTTTAAGATCCTGAAGCACTATGAGGAATCTTCAACAACTGATATTTCTGGTGGGAAATGGTTGTTTGTAGAAGTGCACTAAAAACCTTAACCTCTTGGTTTTTGTTTTTAAATTCACCTCCTTTCTAGCAGCAGTAAATTAATTACATCAAATCTGCCATATCTAGTCAATGTTGGGTATGTGATAATGGCTCTGTTATTAAGAACGACACCAACTTGCAACCAGAAAGCAAGAAAGCAAGAAAGGGGTGCTTGAGAGCTTACTGATAAATCAGGAAAAGAAATCAGTTTCTCTCTCATGTGTGGCATAATGGATAAATTGTTAAATCAACATTGGGAAGACCCAGTTCAGGTTTATTTGTAGCTATGGAAGATCTTTGACTTTGGGCCAGATTCAGCCATCTATCTCACAGAGTTGTCGCTGTGATGGGACAAATGGGAAGAGGAAGTGCTATATTTGCCCCCTGAATAATGTATTCAAAACAAACAAAACCTGGGAAAATATGCACTAGAGACCTAGAGAAGAATGCACCCTTCCCTTTCTTTTTGTGAAATAAATTCTGAAGGAAAATTATTATAAATTATTCTATTAATATTCAGTGAGAAGTTTGGGAAGACAACATTAAAATCATGAAATAGCAGGTTGTAGTACTAAGAGATGTGTAGTTATTTCATGCAACACTTAAATGTGAAATTTTGCAATGATCACAATTTTTAATTTCTGGGAAGAACAAATTGGTTCTTTCATTAACAGCTTATTGACCAGGAAATGAGGAAGAAGGATATTAGAAAGGAGAAGATTGAGTTGAAGATGGAGATATGGATGAAGGAGAGAACAGATAACACTGTCCACTTTGGGATCTGGCATTTTTGGTCTCTGATCTATGCCACTATCTGCTTCAACCCTAACTCACTAATACTCCAAAGAGATAGTCCCCAAGGAAAGTTGGCCCCTAATTCTCTCACACACAAAATACCCACACACACGATCGCTTACCTCTATATTAAGTAGTAATGAACAACACAACAAAAGACCAACCCCCATGCAACTAAAGTACCCAACCAATTACAATATGATATCACATAGTTGGAAGTTTGATCTAGATGAGAATAGTATGCAGCATTACTCCCCAAATCTACATGTTGACTAAAGTTTGAAGTAATGATGACCAAATGTAATGGCTTCTCTATTAGTAGTTGCATAGAAGAGAGAACTGGCAGAAAGAGAAGGATAAATTGAAATTGCCAAAATTCACTCTAATTAAGTATCAGAAGCAATGTCCTCTTCTTATTTTTGATTGCTGCAATCTGTTGTTTTTTGATTTCCCTGATGACAATGAGTGGTCAACAGGATGGAATGACTTACTAGTATTTCTTCATGGATGCCCCATCTCTAATTGAATATAAATAAGATCATTGTGTTTTGGCCTGATCAAACCTCTCACATTCCACAGAGTTTCTTCTATTTATCCCACTTCACCTTCCTCTGCCTGCAGCCACATGGTTGTGAATAATGATTAAGTGACTCTATGCTCATTTACTCATATTTCAGCAAGGGTCACTAATTCTGATTTGATCAACATTCATAGGATCTGGAGATTAACGATGAAGGAGACCATAGCTTTATTGGTATATCGATTTTTTTTCATTTTCAAAATATGCAACAGTTCTCTAGAAGATGCCTGTGAGTTCTGTCTGTGTCCCTTAATCTTAGTCCAGAACCTGTTCTAGAACTTGCCTGTAGGGCTTGCCAATGTTCCCTGATGAGTCAGAGCTCAATTCATTCAAAGGACAAGTGTTTGCGCCTACAGGCCTCCAGTCATCCTCCACCTGGCCTCATATTTGTCTGCTCTCCTTACGGTCTTGTATGCTCTATATAGTCAACCGGACAACATTTTCTTTCAACTTCTCACTCCAGAATCTCTTGTCTCCCCCACCTTCCAGGCTTTCAGGAACCTGGCCATTTAAATGTATAATAAGCTTCCTCCTTTCCTTCACTTTGTGAAAGGCTCATAGTCTTTAACAGAAATTTATAGCCCCTCCTTTCCTTACTAGTGGGTGATTGCAGGGTTTGTTCAACCCATTAAATTCTTATTAATGTTAGTAATTCTTTAGTTTCTCTTTTATATATGCTTTAACATTTATTGAATGGAATTTTGCAATCAATTTATTTTCTCAAACTGTAATGGACTTGTTAATAAATAGATGGCATTATTGTTATTGCTATTGTTGAAATTTGCTAAGGCACAGTAATATTTAATGGGGCCACTTAAGCTATAATAAACATATGAGATTGCTTTGCATAGCCCTTCCTCATGTCATATTGAAGACTTCTAGGACTTGTAACCATGCAGAAAAAGTACTGCAAAATTGCTGTTTACTAGTTAGGACATAACACCAGGAATGCTTACACTAAAATTAGTCAAAGTTTGTTTGCTTTGTCAATCAGAAAACTGATGGATTGAACCACAACTTAAATGTCAAAATTAGGTGCTTGTCAAAAGGGCACAGAATCACAAAACTTGTTTTCAGTCTAGCAGTCGGTGGTTTACTAAATCCAAATGATTTTATCTGAATCTAAATAGAAAACATAAATTTACTTGACCATTCTTCTTGCATAGATTTGATATAAAAATGATAGTCCATTTGTGGATTGTTCTTTTACCTCTTCCAAGAAAACAACCTGGTGAAAAGAAGTTGTAAGAGAATGAAAAGCTTTCATTTCTTGTTATGTAGATTTTGTGAATAATCTAACAGGCAACATTTTTCTGTGAGGCAGAGAAAGGAAAAGTGCAAGAAAGAAGCAGTTATGAAGGACAACAATCTTCTAAAACTGTTTGGCTGATTAGCCAAATTACCAGAGCTTTGACATCCTTTAATTTGTGGTGAGAGAATGTGCTAAATATTTTATAACAAGTGATTTGCAAGATTCTGTCTCTAGGTAAAATGTAAGGCTATCTGAAACGCATTTTCTTTTCAATAACATTGACATAAATCCTTCAATTTATCATGTTGTATGAAAACAGCTGGAGCGCTGCTCAATGAAACAACAGAATTTTCAATAATTTCATACATCATTGAAATCATACAAATTCACAGATCTCATGCAAAATGTTATGCAACAACAATGTTATTTTGTGCTGACGTTGATATTTGAAAATGTTGCATATGTCAGACATTGCTAGACAGAAAATGTGAACATTTTGAAACCAAGGCTATTTCTAAAAGCGTTGCACTAGCCATTTCTGGATAAAAGCTTATGGTAGACACTAGCTTCATAGACTTTGCACTATGGTTAATTATAGGAAGAGGGTAAACTAGCAATTCATTGAATAAAAAAAATAAAATTATTACAGTACTTGACTCTTGCTTAGGTATGCCTTTCAGCAACTGATTGATCATGTTAGTCTGTGTATTAATAGATGGAGTGGGCCCAACTGGGGGCTTGGGCACTGATGATCGAGCTGTTTGTGAATAATGTTAAAAGACAGCAAAAATAAAGACACGCGTGATTTCACAAACAGTGACAAAAAAATATGGTAACTTTGAAGGAAAAGTAAGCAGAAAATGATAAAATACACATGGAAGAGCTGCTGTTTTGCTTATCGTCAACTCAAGTACTACACAATTATGACAACAAACATTTTTATCTCAAGTTGACAGATTCCGCTATGTGAGGAGACTTCACAATCTAAGATCCTTAAAATTCAGCGTGAATGCTAATTGTTATTTCATGTGGCCAAGTGCAAAAAGCAGGATTTTAGTACAGTCAATTAGTTTTCTTTTATCTGCATGTGTCAAATGTGAAATAGTATTGCCTGCCTTTTGCACTCATATAGGAAGAAATATTCTCTCTTATAGATTGCTTCCAAATATAGTCAGTGTTATTAGTTGAAAAAAAGAAAGAACTTCCACAAATAAATTATTTTGCAGATTTTTTTAAAAAAATAACATGAATTTGGACTGAAAATGTAGCTAAAAAACTCTTAGTGCAATTTAAAGATGTATTCAGATCTCTCACTTTTTCACCCTAAAATGTGTGGTATCTGATAGTTTCCAGCTCATTATTCCCCACTTGGAATTCTAGTGTCTTTTATACTCTGGGTTGAATCATATATAAAAAAATTGCCAGTTCTATCAAATATGTTACTTTGTTATTCCAAATGCTAGAATACTACAAATCAGGACTTGACCCATCTGTCATATAGTTTGTGATATCAGCCTAAGGAAGAGAATATATATATATATAAAATCTACTTCTGTATGAATACAACAACAAATTCTATATGATAAATGTATTTCTCCTATATTTTATGTTATATTTAATTCAATATTTTAATAGCCAAAGCACTTCTCTAAACAATTCTGTCTCTAAAGATTTGGCATATTTATCAAGATGAGTTACTGCCAGAAGTCTTTTTTTTTTGCTTGCATTTCCAAGAAATGGAAAAGAGAGGAAGAGAAATCCCAATAGTTTGGCTATTTATTTTAAAAAGAAAATTGTGTTGATCATAATTTTAAGTATTATAAAAAGAATAAAAGGAATACAAGTTCAAGATGGTGCAAATACGAATCTCTACAAAACAGGTTGTAATTTTCCCCCACTATTAATTAATTAATTTTATTTATTTATTCATTAAATTTCTATGCTGCCGAAATCCGAAGACTCTCGGCGGCTAACAACAGTAAAAACAA
>JANHZU010001505.1:119534-133520 GCA_032468055.1 Acrochordus granulatus | reverse complement strand
ATTGTCCCTTAGACACCTTTTATTTTAATTGTTAAGATTAAGAATTTTCTTCCAATAGTTCTGCAGCTGCTGGCCCTGGTTGCTCAGCCAACAGTCCTGAGTCCTGTAGCCCATTTTTCAAAAAAGGCTGGGAATTCCAACACCTAGCATGGTCCTTATTGATCCGGGCAATGACCAAGACGATATGGGTTTCTGTAAGTTATGTCTCACCATATTTTTTGTGGGAGAGAACTCTTTGTATGGCTCCTCTGGTGAGACCTGTCCAGTATGGTTGAACCTCTGGCATAGCTCTCATCAGAGTACACAAGCCCCACAACAATGTCAAGGTAGTGCCTCACTTATTTTTAAAGACATTATAAACTGAGTTGTGGAAAACTTTGGAAATGAAAATCTTTCTAGGAGAACAAAAGCCATTTTTTTCATTTTATGTTACAGTTTAAAAAAGATCCTGACTATTGATAGGTACAAATCATAACTATGAATTAACTTGATCATTATTTTCATATTTATTTGATAACATTTTTATTTTAAAATTATTTCCTGCCTTTCATTCAGGAACTCAAGATGATATACAGAACTTCTTTCCTTTTCCCTCTAAAGCAACAACCCTGTTGTATTGTTTGTTTGAACTGAGAGATTGACTAGGCCAACATCTGATTTGGGGAGTTTTGATGTATGAAGGTTGATTATCTTGAGTTTTTCTGCCTGTGTATCAATACTCTGAATTACTATATCACACTGGTTCTAACTTCCCACCAACTGGAATCATCCATAACAATTCTGCTTTGCTCAATTACCAGAGAGTATCAATCAGAGAGTATGAATCTGTGGAGAAGAATGGTGCAAGTGATGATTATAACTTTATCACCAAGAATGGAATTTGCCATTCATGCAGCATCTTAAGATGTGCTTGCTGCATGCATAAGTTTCCTATAGGTGATCTGGAATAATTCATGATCCTGGAGAATGAGTGAGAGTAGCTTTCCAAGTATATTTAGTGAACTGTACATTGGGAGCAAGGATTTGACTGCAGCTATATTTTTTGCTAGAATGCATTCAATGAACTAGATTTGGGGAGAAGCATTATCTTATTATAATTTTCCAGTGGAGGTGAACTAAATATTAACTTATACTGGTAATCATCAAGTAACAGACTGGGTTCATACAAATTATTAGCTGGTTTATTGAACACGTCATAATGCCTGGTTCATATGAGATAAGCTACAGATTGAAAATAGAGACTGAGTTCATACATAATCTAAGACCTAAATGGCTGACTGGAACAAAATGGCTGAAAACTTATGAGGGTCATAAATCTTAGAAATATTTCCTAAACAATATAATAAATCTTCATATTCTTGATTGCTGAAATTGATCACATACTTATTTACAATCTGAAGAAGTGTATATGATACAAATAATTGTACAGACTAAAGGCTGTTACTGAGTGCCTAATATATGTATATATGTACAGATGAAATAAAAAAGTGCAAATACTCTGTTTGGCAATCTAAATCTGATATGCATAGGATTGATTTGTGGGGGGATCCAAAATATTATCCCTGAGGCTGAAGCTGTCCTCTGGGTCCTGGAAAAAAAATCTTTGAAGAACCCGGCTGACAGAGCCATGATGATCAACGTTTCAGAATTATTCAAACTGTTTTAGCATTTAGGTTCTCTGAAAAAAAATGTTTATGATAAACACAACTGTTTAGATTGTCAATCATTGTTTATAGATAGTTTGATTTCCACTTCAAATTTCATTTCTTAAAAAGAAAACTTAATAAAAGCGAAGTCTATACAGCACTGAACTGCCCAACCATTAGTGATAATTGGCTCATTTATATGCATTAGATATGCATTTGTCAATGTCTGACTTGTGACAGCTTTGCTTTGATAAATTAAAAGCAGTGATTATAACAAGTCCATTTGCCTCTTAGCCATATATCAGGACCTTGCCTGATTTTTCTGTCATCCTTCTGATGAGTAGTTGACTTTTCAATAATTCCATTATCTACCTTCTTCTTGAGGGTGAATATCATTTGCATAAGAAGCTTATCTGGATCCAGTTATGGTCCAGACCTGTGTAGTTACATAATTATCATATTTTGGACAAATGTATTTCTGCATCTGATTCAAATCAAATGATTTTTTTTCAGACAATGTCCCCAGATTATTTTAGGAACATTCAGAACAAGTGCAGAGATCCAAATGCCAATTTTCTTTCCTTTGTACCTAAACTTTTTTCTATACATTGAAACAGATGGGTGTAACTGCGTAGATTTATGCATAATTAGAGAATATAGGTCTCAGCAGCTATTTTTAAATAATGGCCATGGGTCCAGAACAGAAAGGAGGATAGCAGAAGCCTCTAACCTCAGAAGGAAGTGCTTTTCTTCCTCATGGGATTATGAAGCTTCATCGCAGAAACCAAACAGGAAGTATCTAAAGCCAGATCTAGCCTTCCAGTTTCCTTGTTACTTATCTAAATTTTACCTGCCGAATGGAAACTTCCATTAAGGGTATTGCAATGCAATAATGAGGAGAAAAAGTTGCTGCTGAATTTCTTCTCACTGTGTAATTTTTAAACATTCAATAATTCAGCTTAGAAAAAAATATCTGTGATAAAGATTTACTTCTATATACTGTCAGGTCTGGCCAAAAACATTTTGCTGATGGTGGCACACATGAGACGGGGAGTCTCCTGCCTTCTGATCTCATTTATCTAAAATCATTGTGCAGAGAAGTTAAGGCCACTCAAATTATTTAAGGAGCCGACACAGATAGGCCCCCATGTGCTTCTCTTGCTTCCTGGTGATAAAAATGTAACAGTTATCAGTTAAAATTCTTAATAAACTATAATGAATTCACGAGTCCCAAAACTAGTTGCTTAACTAGCTGCAGCTGTGTATTCATATACTATAATTCTGATAATATAACATGGCATTTTATTGACATTTTCCATGCCTCACAGCTAGAATAAGTTAGAATAAATTCAGAAAATAAAATTGGGAATCGGATATTTATCACTGTAGCACTGCATGTGTTTTAAGAATTATTTGCTGCCCATGAAATAATGTCCATATAATCAATTTAGATGTTCTGCTCTATTGATTCCCTTTTTTTCAGTAATGCCTCTATATATTCCTGGATATTACTTGTGATTTACTTTAAAAGTGTTTACTTATAATCCTAAACAGTAATATAATTGTATATTGCTGCATATGGGCACCTATAGCTGGAGTTCGAAGACAGTGGAGAGAAAGTTGGTAATTCCTTGCCTTGGGCTAAGAATGATAAACTTTTCTACAAAGTAATGAATTGTGGTTACTGGCAGCTATGTGACACAGATTTAATTCTGAGATTGAGGCACTCAGTATATAGATCCAGAGTGAGGAAGGTACTTCAGATTTGGTTTAGGTTTGTTTACTTATTAGTGGCACCTTGAAAAAGCTGCACCTTTTTCTGGTCTCACATAGTAGGTGGGCATCCCAAGAAAATACACATTCTTCTAGAGGTATTACAATGTGACAAGTTGGTGCAAGTATCTGTCACCACCTTGTTTTTGTCCTTTTAATACCTCTTGAACTCAAACACTTCTTTTGAGATGTCACTGATACAGTATGGTGAGCATGCCCATGCTGTACCTGCATATCCTTAGCATTACTTGAAACACAACAAGAACAATTTGCAGCTCCTTTGACAAATTCCTTATAGGTTGACGGAGGACACTTAAAACAATACATTCCAGGGAACTCGCTAGGCTAGCTCCCATCCCAAACTGTTGTAAGGAGAAACCTACTCCTAGCTTCTGACACAATGTACTTGAAAGAACAGGCTTACTTAAGACAAATACTTGCTATATTTAAGCAAAGACTTTGCTTACTGACTGTGTGAATATGACTACAACTTCAGCCGCATTTTGAAGTAACTTGCTTTTAAATAAATTAGACTTGCTTCACCCAAGACGAATTTTGGATTTGTCACTTGGGTAACAACCATGAGATTTGGCCTTTCTCCACTGAGGAGCTGAAATACCTATCCTTTCACCAGCAAAAAACAAATACTGTGCAAAATTTGCTGGTGACAAGATGAAAGAAAAAAGATGATGCTAAAACATGTTGGTGCTGTGATGAGATGCAAGTGGAGAAAGATACCTTGGATAAAAAAAAGATTAAAGTAAATTATCAGTAAAGGTTTTGCTCAGAGATGTCAGTGAAAATTTTCTTCTTTCTAGAGATGGAACAAGAAAGTTAAACCAAAGTAATAGAAACTATTCTTCAAGGGTTGCATAATTGACTAAAATTGTATTCATATAGATGTAGAGATACTCAAATTCTTTTACAATTTAAAAATAAATGAAAAAAATTAATAAACCTTCTGTAACCACTCCAATGATCCAAGCACTTATACCGCAGAATTTGTTGATGTGATTTGGTTCCAGAAGATAGATTGATGTAGAATAAATGAGTCTTGTGTACTAGAATATATATAAAGGCAAAGGTTTCCCCTTTCAGTCAGGTCCAACTCTAGGAGGTGGTGCTCATCTCCATTTCTTCATTGCTGAAGATGCTTCCATGGTCATGTGCCCAGCATGACTATACACCAAGTTGCATTAAACACTGTTACCTTCCCAACAATTTAGGCAGTACCTATTTATCTAGCTGCATTTTTACATGCTTTTGAACTGCTAGATTGGCAGGAGCAGGGGCAAATAATGGGAGCTCACCCCATTACATGGCCCCATTTGAACTTGGGCTGCCGACTTTCCAGCTAACAAGCCCAGCATCTTAACTTCTAGGCCACCACTCCCCAGAATATATATCTGTGTCTGTATCTACACACACACACAGATTCTTTGGAACCTGAATGTAGCAAAAAACTAAAACTGCACTGTTCATTAGAGTATACTAATTTCGGCTGGTGGGGTCTAGGAGAAGAGCCTTCTCTGCTGCGGCTCCTGCCCTATGGACCATCTTGCCCCTCGAGCTGAGGGCTGCCCCCTCCCTGATGGGCTTCCGGAAGGGCCTTAAGACCTGGCTCTGCGAGATGGCCTGGGGCTCATTATCATCCTGGAGGTGGCTGATGGATTTTTAGCCATCCTCACCCCCTTTTTATACATGAAATCCTTTTTGCCCACCTTGCTAGTCTGCCAAGTTTTTTATTTGTTTGAAGGGGTTGGTTTTAATGGGTTTATTTTATTTTAGTGTTTTTAATTGTATCTTTTATTGTTGTTAGCTGCGAGAGTCTTCGGATTTCGGAGGCATACAAATTTAATGAATAAATAAATAAATAACCATTATGAAAGTTTGTTGCCACCCCACCCCATCAAGTTTTGTGCCCTGAAAACTACTGTGGATTCTATAGTTACTAACATACTGTACATTACCATGTGTAGTATATTAATAACTGTAGAATCCTTCTGAGGACAGCATTTGAGTTTATCTCAAGTTGGCATTCAACAGAGAAATACTTTTTTCTGAGGGTGTGAGACAATAATGACATCCCCAATGAGCAACCAAAATCCAACTCTGATACCAACTTTAGATATGTTTTAGCATTTGAATTTGCCAGCTGCTGTGCATTTCTGCCACAATCTGGGCTGACCTGGATGAAAAATAAATTTCAGAGCTGTTTGGCATTTCAGTCCTGTAGCTTATCCAAGGGAGCTTTTTGAGTGCAACTTCCGTTGTGATATCTTTGGGCAACTTTCACTCTGTATGTCTGTGTGTGTACATCAGGAAAACCAGAGAAAAGAATGAAGAGGGTGGGGGTGTAGAGAAAGAGAAGAACTCAAAGCAAAATGACCATAGTGGCTAGCCTTATCAAGTTGTCCTTAAAATACAAAACATGTGACCTCTAGATTGGATTGAGCTGTTGAGAACAAATCGACAACTTCCATTCATTCTTGGCTGTTGCTTTTTTTCTAAATTAATTTGGAGAAACGGCAACAATAAAATATTTTTGAAGGCAATCTGGGAGGATCTGTGCATCTTTCCCTGCAGCTCTGCAACATGCACCACCGTAATAATTAAAATACCCCTGCTGATTCCCTGCTGATGCCAGCAAGTGCATAACGTAGTCTCCTGCCAAACACTGGCATCAGATGTAATTGCTGCATGCTATGTTACAAAGGCAATGGGGAGTAGGAAGAACATCAAATTGCCACATTGTGAAAGTCTAAACTTCAGCCCATCCTTATTGCTTCAAGGATAAATTTACTCGCTTAAAAAATAAAAGCAAAGAACTTTGCCTTTTTATTTATGCATGTGTGTGTTCTAAACAGATCTAGTTTCCTAGGGCTGATTTACACTAGCTGTTGGCCTCAGTGTCAGTAGCTTCAGAAAGCACAAGGCTGGTTGTTGCCTGGCTAGAGTACAAGAGAAATCGGTGCTGCTGCTGCAGAGATATATGTGAACAGGCAACTCCATAGAGGAACTGTCAGTCGAATTGCTGTGACATTTACTGTGGGTTTTAAAACATGTCCCCCCATGATCATAGAAGTCATGGTGGCTGTGCAGAAATCTCTGTCCAGAGAGATTATTCATATCTGCAACCCTGGGAGATATGAAGAGGTGATGAAATGAGTGGAGTTCTCTTGGCTTTCAATCCTGTCACAGAGCCATCCAATTTTGAGAATTATCCAGCCGTCTATATATTTACCCTGAAGAATTACTGATGGGCAACTAGCATCCTAACTATTCAGGGCACACTTGAGGATATTTAGAAAAGGACTATACCTCTGGGGCATTGAATATCACTTTCTAAACATTATTCATTACTGTCCTTTAATATAGATTTTTTTTCCTTGATGACCGGGCAGAGTTTAACATGCCAGGTATTTTCTCTACTTTCTGTTCAGTAACTAAGTTTCGTATTTTGGGTGTGGACGTCTGTATGAGTTGAGGAAGAAGAGCCCTCTTTGAGAGTGCACAGGTTTTGTCCTCACAGTAGGGGTTGCCTACAGCTAGCAATGGGATGAATGGAGAAGATTTATCTTTGCCCACCATTAACAACAGACAGCAGATCAGGGATCTCTGCCATGAAAGAAAAATGCTGTCTGACATAAAGTACAACTGAAAAAAAAGATAAGAGTGGTGGTTCTTCTGAAGAAATTTGTCACAGCATCACTGAAATTTGGGGCTATCCTTGACATGGTTATGTCTATAACTTGGCCTCTGCTTATCTGTTATATTATGAATTAATGCAGATAATGGCATTTGTGATATCATAATGGGCTCTTCTTCTTCAACTCCTACAGAAATCCATACCACAAAATATAAAATTTAGTTAAAAATGGACTGTCCTTGATATGTTTATGCCTATAACCTGTCCCCTTTATTAATGGAGAAGTGTGAATGGTTTTAATAAACATAGCGGTACCTTTCTCCTGATTGCGGAACAGATTAGAAATGACACTAGTTATATCTCCATTCCAAAATGGCCCTGGGTCAAGATAGTGGAAGCGTGTTAAAATTCTAGGGTTTTGTTGCATTCTGTTTTACAGGTAGTCCTCAACTTATGATCATAATGGGGGCCTGCCCATTGCAGTCATAAATTATGATAATAATGGAGCCTGTCCATTGCAGTCATAAATTATAAAATATTGTCACATGATGGACCCATTCTTACAACCTTTTTTGTAGTGGGTGTTAAGCAAATGCTGTGAATGTTAAGCAAATCAAGGATCCGCTGTGGGCTGGTTTTGCTGAAAACAGGAAGTAAATGCCAGTTTTCAGCAAAAATGTAATAAAACATGATCACATGAACACAGGATGCTGCAAATGGCTGTAAATGCATGCCGGTTGCCAAGTGTCTGAAATATGTGCACATTCACATATACATTCAAAGAGTACTCTAATGTACAAATTCTAATTGAGTATAAACCAATATAAAATCTGTCATGTTAAATTCTGACCAATCCAGAAGAATATTCTAGAAATCTGCAGCTGTACTGCAGCAGGACATCTTGCATTTCTTTGCAGAGTAAAATTAATATAATCAAAATTTAAATTACTATGGAATTCTAGTCAGTAAGTTGTTCAGGGAGTGGTATGAATTATTTTGTTCACTGGAAGGACAGATACTGAGCTGAAGCTCAAGTACTTTGGCCACATAACGCGCAGGGAGGACTCATTAGAAAAGACTGTGATGCTAGGAAGGATTGAAGTGAAGAGGAGAAGGGGACGGCGGAGGTTGAGGTGGATAGATAGCAGAGTCGGTGTGATGGGTGTGAGCTTGGGAAGACTCCGGGAGGCAGTGCGAGACAGGGGGGCCTGGCGTAATGCAGTCCATGGGGTCGCGAAGAGTCGGACACGACTGCGCGACTGAACAACAATAGCCATGAATTATTTTATGAGAACTGCTATAAAGATGACTGAAATTAATTTTTTTCCTAATAAACAATATTAAAAAAGAACGGTGTTCCAACATATGGAAATCTTCACCATTGCACTGTATGATATCCACGAACTAGAGGCTGGAAACAAATGCACGTGGGATAGAGTTTTAAAAATCCACACAAACCTCCCTGATGTTAGGTCCAATTCTTTAGCTTCTTTAAGGTTTTCAGTGCTGAGGCTTCTGGACCAGAAAGTAAGCTTACAGATGTTTCTGCAGGGCAAGGTCAATAAAGTCAACGTGGTGGCTGCAACAGAGTGATTGAAACTCCACCAATGTTTTACTTCTGTTGTGATTTTTTGACCATAATCTGCAGGCATCCCTTTAAGCTAAATATAGTGAGGTCAAATAAATATGTTATATTTATAAATATGGCTTGAAGACTAGTTATCCAGAACAGTCGCATCCATAAATTACTATAGACACCCAAACTCTAGACATGGATGATTATCACAGGCAATGTTGATATTAACCACTTTGGACATATCCAGTGAAGTTTCAGAAATAAAGATATCTGGTGACCTGGATATTCAGGTTTATTGACATGTTTATGATTCACAGTCATAGTGCCATTATTTTGGTCTTTTTGTGAGATATGCCTACAAAGGCTATTTCCTCATAATTGCCTTTTTATTTTTGCAGATGTACATCCATGCCCAGTGCCAAATCACCCATCATTTAATCAGATGGAGGCATTTTTACAAGTCAAGATGTCTGATCCTGTTGGGGTCATCACTAATCATGTGCAGGGTCTCTACCTAGACATGGTTGACGGCAGAACATCTAGCACTTTCCTTCTTTGACACATATTATCAGTATAAATTGCACATAGCTGTGGACACTTGTTTAAAATGTGATTTCTTATGGGAATGGCAAGTCAGGGCACTCTTATTGTTACGGTCTTTTGAGAGGAATAAGGCATTGCTCAGTTGAATAGGACATATTACTATTAATTTGAATTATACCCTGCTCCTTGTACAACATTGTCTGTTGTGGTGTCAGGGAATGCCTGTGAAATTAAAAGTAAAATTCATATTCAACAATTTACAGCCATTTCTCTCCAATACGACCTGCAGAAAAATTGTCCACAAAATTTTTTTCTTTCAAAAAGTTATTCCTTCCAAAACAGTTCAAAACTGAGATGATCTCTTGTCAGAAAACAAAGAAAAGACTAAGAGGAAAAACTAAATTTTACAATTAAGGTTTTAAGACATTTCAACTGGATAGTATTTATATCAAGAAGTCATAAAAAAATAGACTTTGGACAGCATCAAAGATTTTTATCTCAACCATTTCCTTGCTTTAATACAACACCACATTATGAACAAAAAAATTACAACAAACATGACTTCTCTCTGTGTTGTTAGTTACACATTAACAAGAAAACCATTCTACCCAAATGGGGCAAAAACAGAAGATATGAAAAACAAAAATGAGGATTAGTTTATATATCAAACAGTGATTTGAACGAATAGCCAGATTGTTAATAGTTTTGGGGCACCAAAATGTAAATGGCTTAGTGTGCGTGGCTTTGTATATGTACAAGTGCATGCGTGTGCGCGCGCGCATGCAAACAAATAGCTTCTTCGTTAAACTGTACCTCACTCCTAGGAAAACTGCACTGTTATTTCTGTTTAACTAAATTTACTTAGTGGGAAAAGAGTAGCGCTAGTTACATGAATTAAGACAGCACAAATTAACTCCTTAAGGATCACTGCAACTCCAATGCTTCTCTATTCGGAGTACATATCTTAAGGAGCTTTGAAAAGAAAACAAAGATATAAGCAATCCTAGCAATGTATAATGCATATACAGTTGTTCACCTGCATCCTTTTGATTCTCTATATGAAAGAGAGAGAAAGCAACAAGGAGAAAAGAGAGAAACAAGAACAGATATGCAGAATTAATGAGCAAGTGGATCAAAATGCCCCCAGTTATGTGTGATATATGACATTCATAAAGAAAAGAAGTTGCCCAATCTCGCTCCCCCCCAGAAACATGGGGACCATAATATCGTGGGTCTTGCCAAGAAAGAATTTAATTATTGTCCAAAGAAAAATAAAGGGGTACTGAAGTGGTTTCACTCTGAGTACACACACTGCGTATTAGATCGGCAAATGAACATACATGAACTATGTTCTGTTCAAAGGCTGCTATCGAGAGAGGCTAAAATAGCATTCTGCTTGAGAAATAACAGACGAGAGACGTGAAAGAGCGAACGTCCAACGAGGACGCTGTTCAGGGGTTTTATGCCGAGATGGTTACAAACTTCGGGAACCAAAAAACATTAGGGAAATGTTCCGTAGCTGAACTCTAACTCCGTGCGCCCCGGCTCAGGAGCTCCCTTTTGATTGTGTACCAGTGACAAGTGTTCACAAATTGGGGTTACACATAAGCAAAGTAAAAATGCATTCAGGTCACAGACAGAAAGAAGAACGGAAACAACTTACAGACAAATTGGAGTTTGTCACAAACAAACACGGCTGATTTTTTCCTAACCTGGTTTTTTAGGCTGATCAAAAGTGACCCGACCTCTCACACTGGGACTTTCACAGACAGAAGCAACAGATAAGCCAATGCTAAAGGACTCAAAGCGAGGAAAATGAGTTGGGTTGGCTCCGGATCGGACGGAGGGAATGGAAACGGAAAAGAGCAAAGGCGGCATGGAGAGGTGGAAGGAAGGTACTCACGAATGGTTAAATCCATCACTTGAGAGGCCAAGCAGAAGACAGGATGCTCATACATTTCTCTCTTTTTCCCTATAAAAGAGGATTTGGGCATGCAAGAGGCTTAGGTCAGAGGTAAAGAGGTCATAGGTCATAGGTCAGAGGAAAACTTCACATTAGCTTTGAAGGAAAGTAGCTGTAGAGTATTTGGGGATTCACACAGGAAAAAAAATCAAAAGAAAAGAAGGAGATTGAACATTGGGTGTCACTGGATTAACCATTCAGCATGCTCGTGAGTCACGCGAGAGATTGCGCCCGTGACTCGTAAAGGTTTGTTCTGAATTCTCGGCAGGAATAAAATGCTCAGAACATCACAAACAGGAGGAAATAGGATTCTGTCGATTTTAGGCTCTGAGATACTAAGGAGCTTACCCTTTAGTATCTAAGGTTTTCACAGGTATTTCTTCATAAACATAGCCTCATTGCTGATCGCCGTTACTTATCGTAATTTTAATGTGCTCTGGACATTGAATGAAGCATTTGATTTCCAAATGAGTAGACTCATCTCAGAAAACAGGTTGCACAATCTGGATATACGTCTAAAGTTAAAAACAATTTCAAAAAGCAACTCCTAGCGAGTGGACTATGCTCATGAGAGAAAACCCGAGGCATGCAACTTGCGGATGTTGGGTTGTTTGAATTAACAATCCCAGCATGCTTTGAAACTGACGCAACCACTTTTTCTAGAGGCAACATAGAAAAGTGGCTGAACTAACCACAAACAAGGAAAAAGAGAAGCAGAAAAGACAGGTAGTGTGGGATGAAATACTTCTCTGAAAACAACAGCTGGATTTTTTAAAAACAAAGAAAAAAAAGAAAGGAGAGAAAGAGAGAAAGAAACTGAAAAAAAAAGTTTGTTGCTTCCAAGTTTCCCAGACCTAAAAAAGTCACAGTGCCAAAAAAAGAGGGCAGAGAATTAACACAATCGAGAAGAATTGAGGCACAAAAGGAAAGTCCACGCTAACTGTTCTACGTTTTGGGAAGTGAATGCATTTTTACTTACAGATCATAAAGTTTGTTTTGGCATAGATATATCTGAAAGAAGAGAACACAGCTTACCGACAAAGTTAGTGAGGGTTATACAGAGGCCTAGGGAGCCCCGGGTCTGTTCAGAAGGAAAACAACAAGCCAAAGCTGCTCTTCAGCTGGAGTTCTCCCATGTCCTCATGAAGCAGATTTAAACATTGAAATTTGTAACAGAGTTCACCAATTAAAACCCGTGAAGTAAAAGGCTTTGATAAATTGCTTGATAGCCCAGCACTCAAGAGACCTGCGTTCCTTCTCTATTTTCACTGCTCATTACCGAGTCAAGAGTTGATAAACATCCTTTTAGTGCCCAATTCTTAAGTGTTTCTCACTGGATGCATAACAATGAATTCATTACCACTGGTACACAATTTGCATTGTCAATGGGGGAAAAACATGGAAACAGAGAGGAAGTATGTCAGTGTACAGACCCTGGAACTATGTGACTTATCACAGCAGTCCTTCTGACAAGCAAGGACTAGAGAAAGAAATTGAATAGTGATATTCATTCCACTTGGGTTGTTATTCCTCGAAGTGAACACAGCAAAGCTTCCTGGCTCATGTAGGACAAGAAACCACAATCCATATTGCATGATTCAAGTTTCACATTTCACAGCAAGATATTTAACTGGAGTTTTACATTACTATTCAGCAACAACATAATAACAAGGAACACTGATGAATGCATAAAGATCCATTCGCATGTATAATTAGATCCTGCCAAAAGCGTGTCTTCAAGCAAGTTTTAAAATGTCTTTTTGATGGCTACATGTGTCTCTGGTCACTAATTGTTATTCTTTCCTAACGTAAAAGGTCAGCAATATCGGCTGCGGCAAATTTAGAGTGACAAGAATGAGATCTGAAGCAAGCACAAGGCTGGCTGACTTGACAGGAGCTGCTACACAAAAAAGGGAAGGTGGTAAACATGATCCAGGAAAAAAAAGGCATTTTTAATTAGCTTCTAAAGAAACAGGACTGTGCAAACATTTCAGAGATTCTGCTCTTTCAGCTGTCCAATGAACTCAACTGTTACCAGCAACGATATGTTGATTTTACTCTTTTTTTGGGGGGCGACTTTGTTGGACTTTGGGGCAAACTTGATGACTGCCCTACGCTAGATTATTCTAGTCTCCCTTTCATTCTTCTTTTTAAAAAATCCACCACACCTACTGATCTGGTAATGATACAGCCATGTCATTTTTGCTTTTTAATTCAGCTTTTGAAATGTTCTTCTCTGAAATAGGACACTGACATTGAAGTTAATAAATTAAAATACCTTACCTTCGATTTTTGCATATTCAGATAGACGAGTATAGTTAGTCAATGCAGCTTGTTCTAAGCATTTACGGATGACAGCTTTTACCTCCTCTTGAGGGACAGGAGTAACTATGTCTTTCATCAAAACCTTGATATAAGGAAGCACTGATTCAGAATGTCATCTTGATTATCATTATTTTTAAAATATTTTTTATCTACCCTCCCAGTGCCCTTTGTCTCCCTCTTCTGGCCAGAACAAAGGCAGCAATAAACTTATCCATTGGTCTTTGAAACTTTCGGACTCGGCCGGTGAG
This sequence comes from Acrochordus granulatus, assembly GCA_032468055.1. Classification (NCBI taxonomy): domain Eukaryota; kingdom Metazoa; phylum Chordata; class Lepidosauria; order Squamata; family Acrochordidae; genus Acrochordus; species Acrochordus granulatus. Next base: position 119,797 of record JANHZU010001505.1, on the reverse strand, counting down.
GTCCACAGTTCTAGCTTTCTCATTTATATTTTGAAACGCTGGTTAAGGATGTGTGAGAGGTCCACATGAGGCACACATTTTAGACAATGTCTACGTGGCAGCTCAAAGCCACACATTTCTTCCATCTTAACCAAGTACAATTTCAGACCATATTTGGAAATTAATACTAAATGAAGCATGCTCTTCTACGCAACAAAAGTTTAAAAAGCAGGCATCTGGATTGGATTTTTCAAGTAGAAGACGTTTCACCTTTTATCCAAAAG
>JANHZU010001505.1:78398-88878 GCA_032468055.1 Acrochordus granulatus | reverse complement strand
CGAAACGTCTTCGACTTGAGAAAAATCCAGTCCAGATTCCTGTTTTTTAAACTTTGTTGCGATGCAATTACCCTGGACGAGTGAGAGTCTTCACAGACATTTGTTTTTTACTGTATGAACAAACCGATCAATGACATGTCATCGACAGAAGTTGACAGAACGTGCTCCTGAGAGGTTCCTACATAGTCATAGTTTGTGCCAGTTCATAGTCTATGTGCACACCGGATGAGATTAAATTTTTAAACACCGGTCAAAGGCAATCTCTTACACAATATGTTAATGAATTAATGAAGTTCAGTGAACTGGTTTGACTCCTGACGCCTGCTTGAACCAAGTTTCACCATCTCACCCTAATTCCAGCAACAATCTGTAGCTCTTCCAGTAAGAGGAGTGTGACATTTTTTGAGACTACCATCTATTTTATCTGCTGTCTTCACTCCCATCTCCCTCAACTTTGTGAAGCGCGGTTTCTTTTTTTTCCAAGGCCATCCCTGGCTTATGTCACATGATCGGAGCCGTGAAATGGGATGTTGTTACGATATATGACCAGATCTGTTATTTCTGACTGGCATTATTAATCGTCCTTCATAATAGACATGAAATTGTACTGATGGTGATGAAACAAATCGTGCTTCTGAGTAGAGGCATCTTGGTCCTTCTTCCACATGGAGTTTGTTTCTTCGAGTTCACGATCAGCAGAGAGCTGAAAGCGTCTGTTTTTGTGGCAAAAAGAATACCCAAGTTGAATAGCTCAACGAGCTACATGTTGCTGTGAAAGTCCCTGTTTGAGCTTCTGCGCAGCTCATTCATTCAGAAGGAGGTGCTTATTTCTTGAAGGGCATGAAAGGGGAACATGCCTAAAGATGTACCGCACCTAGAGATATGTGGCTTTTCACGCAATCCCAACAGAGATATATCAGGACATAAGACGGTCTCACTGAGTTTTCTAGATTCCAGCAATGGTTTCACTTTGATTTCGTCTTTCCATCATCGGTTCAAAAACATGTTGTGTGCTGCCTCGTCTTTGATAACACCATTTTGTACCATGCTTTAAACAGCTCAAATCAAACTGCAATTCCAAAGCTAAGGTGGGAAATCTACAGAGCAGTGTATCTCAGCCGTGGCTACTTTCAGATATGTGGACTTCACAACCCAGAATCCCCAGCCAACAGTCCCAGAATGACTCCCCAGTTGAATTCCATGCAACTGATATTGGCCAAGGTTGAGAAATGCTGCTCTGGACCATACACCTTAAGTGACCTTTCTGAGTTTTGATATAGCTCCAGGAGCCTTATTTAGTCCTCACTTTACAACTGGTTGTCCTCAACTTACAACTGGTTGGTTAGCTACTGTTTAAAGTTACAACAGACCCACCAAAAGCTTCTTATGACCCAGTTCCAAAGTTCTGATGGCTGTTTCCCTAGTGACATGATTACATTTTGGGCACATGGCAAGCATTTGCAGCCATGTGCAGCATCTTGGGACCATGATTTATGATGTTTTGCTAAAAATCAGGACTTATTTCCTATTTCTGGGAAAAATGCGCCATAGAGAACAATGGGTTCACTTAATGACTGCGACATTCATTAAACAGATGCAGAGTTTGCTTAATGACCATGGCATTTGCTTAATGACCACTGCAAAAAAAGGTCACAAAATCGGGCTGGTCATGTGATGACCCACTTCATGACTGTCATGACATATGATCATAATTGGCAGGCTCAATTATGGTCGTATGTTGAGGACTAACTGTACTACAAAAGTAGTTTGGAAACATATTCTTTTTCTTATATTTTTTAAAAGCTAGTTATCTGAAAGGGTTTCAGAGAAAATGAAAAAGTACGCATGCTATTAATATCAACATTATGAATGAGCTTTATATTAAAATCATGATTTGTTTGCTTTATTATGTTGTAACTTTTAATTTTTTTCAGTGGATGTTGTTTTGTTCATATCCAGTGATTCTAGAATATTGGGTACTGTTGGTAAAAACATCTGGAATGTGTTGTGTCTACACAACTTTCACATATTTTCATTGTACTTGAACTTGTTGGTTTTATCTGTGCTAATTTATTGATTTAATTCATTTTGACAACGGACATTATTTCTTATTATCACTACCACTTTATATTGGTATGGGAAATTGGGTTGTTACATTCAAGAAAAATAATAGAATGTGCGTGTTTTACCTACCAAATATTAACAGATTGGAAGCATTCTCCATTCTTTAATATTCTTCATTGGATTTGATTTTGGAGGTTAATCAGATGATTTACACATTTATAGGTAATCCTTGACATATGACCATAACAGAACCTGCCCAATTTTATTGTATGTCAGTCACATGACTGACCCGATTTTATGACCTTTTCTACAATGGTCATTAACTGAACATGGCAGTTGTAAAATGAATGTGGCAGTGGTAAAATGTACACGGTAGAGGTAAAATGAATATGGCAGTCATAAAATGAATGCCACAATCGTTAAGTGAACCCATTGTTTGCTATGGTGTAGTTTTGCTACTAACTGGAAGTAACTTCTGGTTTTTGGCAAAACTAAAACGCAGTCATGTGACTATGGGATGCTGCCATAAATGTGGTTGTGATACCAGGTGCCCAAAGTGCGGTCAAGTGCGGGGTGTGTTTGTGTACTGATGTTGGAACTTTGCAATTGGATTGTAACTCCCTTTTTCCAAGTTATAACTTTGAATGGTCACAAAGTGACTGGTCATAAGTGGAGGAATACCTGTACTTTATAGATTTGAATGGATGATGTTTTTACCACTTTTTTATATAATTGTTTCTACTGTATATTTATTGTTTTCCATTCTTGCTGAAAGCTTCTAGACATAAATATAAAACATCCTGTGAACAGGCAACATTTTAATCATTTGAGCTTTCATTGAATTGAGATTTTCAGTGAAAAGTTGCAGAAGCAGCTTAAGGCAAAGAGAAGGTAACCTCTTACCTCCATGCATGTTTATGATTTAAAATCTCATTTTTGCAGTTAGTTTTTAATCTTGGAATAAAAGAACTGCCCACAGTGCCCTTACATGGATTACTGCATTTTCTCCAAAATGTGTTAAATCTGCTCTGCTGTATTTGGGGATGCTTTGGCACATTCTGCTGAACAATGCACTGATTTCTTCTCCAAAATCTCAGCCTGCGAACACCAGTGCTCCTCCCACCCCAATCCTGCTAGTATCTGTTATCAAGACTTGAGAAAAGAGAGACGATCCTATTCACAGTGCTTTTATGTGAAGGTATGAGGAACCAGAGCATAAGCTCTGAGACAAACCAAAACAGACTGCAGAGCTAAATCTTTGGTAAGCATCAGCCTAAATTAAGGGAACAGAAATATTCACGTTAATTCATGTCTTCAAATATTGAAATAAAAATATGTGTAGGTTTTGAAATGGCAAAAATTAAAAAAAATATTGTTTGTGAAAAAAATATTGTTTCACCATTTTTAAAATAAAAGTACAGATTTTAAGACTACAATCCTGTTCCCAGTTCCTTGGAAGAAAACTCCACTATTTTCACATTACTAAAATAATTATAATAAGTATATTTTCAAATATAAGATTACAGGATTACACTGTAATGTACCAATCTTATAGTTCTTTATTTAGCAGAACATTTTTCAGAAAAATATTGAGTTTGTTTATAAATAATGAACATTTATTATTAGTATATCAAATGAGATATTAAATAATTTGCTAATATATTTAGGGATTCCAAATAATGTTGACAGATAAAAGTGTATAATACTGAATGGCCAACATGATGTTGTAGTATTATCTTTCTACTATCACTGCAATATTTCTCTGTCTGTCTGTCTCTCTATCTATCTCTACAAATATCAATAACAAATTCTGAACTTAGTTGGGTTTACATTGCAAGCTAAATAGGTTAATTTAAGGTCTAAAAATCAAATAAAGATTGAATATATCACAACTGCAGATCGTACTCATCCTTTGTGATGTTCAGTTTCATGCTGTAGGAAGACTGGATCTGAACTATCTTTCCAGTTCTAACAATCTTTCTAATAAACATATTAATCCTGGCCAATATCTGTTGATTTTGCCATTTTTTTTTTGTGCTGCGCAGAAATAGTTGCTAGGAAAGTAACTTCAACAGTGGATATTTTTGAAGTAGGAGATCTTTTGGGACTAAATTCAGACTGGAGGAAGCAGGCACTGTTTCAAATGACAGCTGTTTCCAGTGCAGCAGCACACACTATCAGCAGTTCAGACATTAATGCTCAGAATTTACATCGCATAGACTAAAGAATATACTTGCCAGACAAGAATAGGAATCATTAAGCCTGTGGTCCAAAGTGAGGCGCTGAAGCATCTCAAAAAGTGCAGCGTGGTCAAAATTACAGGGATTGGAAGAGATAAATTCATCCATGCCATGCTTTTGAGCTCTATCTGCATCTGTTTATTTATACATATAGAGAAAGACACAATTTAGATAAACATTGTGTTTGACGTACCAAATATATAACATGAAGCATGAGAACTAAGTTGCTCTGTAGCATTTAGTTGAATTTCAGGCTTACAAGCCTTAATTAGATATATTCTTCAGCTTCCATTGTCAACTTGCAACACTTATGGAATGGCTCATATTGCCAAAGGTATTAGAATCATAATCTTATCTCCCAATTGCTGGATTGAACTTATTTTATATTTCAACAAAATAACAAAGAAGTTATAAAATTTTCTTCAAAAAATAAAAAACCCAACCCAAAACAGTTGTCCAGAAAACAAACTAGAAGTTGGGATTCTTATAGTCCACAAGTTCCTATTTATCATTTCTAAATAATGTAATAGATTCTGTCCTTCTATGGGAAGGTGATGCATTATATTTTCTTAAATGTAGTATATTTGACTAAACACGAACCCATTTCATTTTTGGGGAATGCAAATACTATCTGTTCTTCTGTTCAATTGCAGAAAAATGACAGATTTTTCTTTACTTTTTTTTAAGCTTCAAGATTTACTTTTTTCCTGGAGAAAGAAAGTGTATTCCTCTAAAAGTATGGAAGTATAAATGCATAACTTATATGTCAATATGATGAACAACTGTAATATATAAATAGAATAGAATATTCAACTTCTTCTTCCTTTCAGGAAAAGGAAAAAACAAACAAACAATGTGGAACCAGGTCCAGTTCAAGCTTATTGGGTATCAGGTATCAGTTAACAGCACTTAGTTGTAGAGTCTAAACGTTGGTTTAAGGGGAATCCTTGGAAGTGAAGTCCACAGTCTTAAAGCTGCCAATGCTTAGAAACACTGGTCTAAACTGTCATCCACAATAATTAATTTAAAATATTAAATACTTCAGGAAAGAAGTGCAGACTGGAATGTGGTTACAAAGAGACCTTCCAAGTGATCCAAGTGTTTCATTCAATCAGGACTGAGGAAATCCCAAATTATTTTTCTCCACTGACTCTGCTACTTGAGTTCTCTCCCTCCCCACCCAAATCCTTAACAAATAAAGCAGGAATCAGCCTTCTAGAGTCTTAACAACATGAAAAGCTGATAAGTACAATGGCATCTAACATGAAGATCTAATGTTTCTTGGGAATGGCTCCCACAGCAAAACCACAACCAAAAATAAAGTTCTGGATTTCAAACAATAAGAGGACCCATGCTAATAAAGAAACAGAGTTTCTTAACTAGAAGCATTGCACTTATTCATGCATGGTTCCAAGAACCCCTAATTCACATATTGAAGAGTTGAAAGAGCTTTCTAAAAGACGGAGAACATGAATAATCGTTATACTATATGACTAATGAACAACCTAAAAGATGCTGGCTTTCTAAAAGCCAATGTAAAGAATAAAATGTGAATCGTTAGAGACAACAGTAATAATATTTCTTTGATAGTGAATCTTTTGAAGTAAAATTTAGGGCTCATCCTGTGCACGATAGAAGAAAACACAACTGAGATGAACAGATTTTGCAATACTATACTTTTTTATTCATTTTACTGACTTTGATCGTTACAAAGTACTGTATTTTGATCCTGCAAATGTTTTTTTTTCAAATTACAGATTAGTTCCTGGCTTTGTGTTTTTAATGTAAATTGAATACTTAGCTAGATGCTTTCAATAGATTATTTGTATAAGAGAAGAATGGATCCCTGTGGAGGCACAGAACATCGATGCACAGAGGCCACAATGACATCATACCTATTGTGATGTCATCATCCAATTGTCAGGAATTTGTCGGTTTTCCCAACATCTCTGGATGCCTCTGTCTTTATGCAATCAAAACATTAACAGTGATAAGGACAAGATAAGGACTTCTAAAATGTCTTAGAATTTGGGGGGGTAGAATTTCAGACTAGATAATGTTGGCTTAATAGAATTGCAGAACAGGCTGCAAATTTACTCTCCTTTCAAATGCAATCTCATCAGCATGATCCATTTTAACCTTGGGGTTCAGCTCTCTCACCAACCAATCAGATGGTTTCTATCTGTTTTGACAAATGATACCCTTTCCCCCATGGCCCTCTGGGACAACATCAGTTGAATTAATACAATAAGAGTCTGCGCTGCTACGCTACAATCTGTCTTCTTCTGAATTCAAGCCCTAAATACATAAAAAATAGCTTTATAGTTTTAATAAGCTGCATCAAGCTTTTTAATATTTTTTTTTATTTTGAAGTCTGTAGTGTTCAAATTTCCCTGAGAAGACTGCAAACTGACAAATTGGCTGGAGGCCTTCTTTTGCCAGTTATGTTCAGAAATATTTCATGGCTTTTTCAATTATGAGACATGGTATCTTGACAAGTCTGATTCTTTCATAAGGAAGTTGGAGTTAATGGGTTGTGAATTTAAAGGGCCCCTCCTTTTGTAAGTGGAAAGAATTCTGACCTTTGAGGTATCACACTTCTTGAACTATGCTTTCCTTTTAATTATTCTGCCTCTTTTAGAACTCATTAAAATAAATGAAGTGTTCTGCATGCTTTTAAATGATAAAGAAAAAAAAGCATATACAAGATCCTTTATCACCACATATGGAATGGAGAGGCATGTTTGGCTTAGAGTGTATCTGGAGTCACATGATCCCTTTTCCTTTTGGCAGTAAAAATAGGTCTTAAGAATGGATTCACTGCAAGGAATGACTCACTTTCACAAAGCTAAAGACCTGGGCTTGTAATGCTTATGCGTGTTAATTAGTCCTTAATCCATTCTATTCTATCAGAATTAAAAAAAAACATGTGATATATATATACTTGGTTATTCTAGATCATTGGCTCTGCCCTTCCTTCAGAACATCCAGTGGGCTACATACAGCCTGGCTAATAAGCAAACTGGCTAATAAGCAAAGCAAGACCCTGCCTGAAATAATTCTATTTCTGTACTTCCTAAGTCTATAATAGAAATTTCTATAATGGAAATTTCTAGAAAATAAAACTTCGTCATCTAAAAGTAGGACTTTATGTTGCAACACAGCAGTGGAGCTGATGCAGTCTAAATCAAAACTAAACAAAACATCATCTGGATGAATATGTTTCTGTGAACTTAAGAATTTAGAAAAAAATATGATTCATTGGAATTTGTGAGTTTCTCTTGGCAGAAACAACAGATATGGAAATACTTCCCCAAAAGGGGCTTAGAACTTGGATTAAAAGAAAACCTAGTAAAGTACTAGGTTTCTAACTGAACATTTTTCCTATTTTTTAAAAAATCTATACACTGTATAACTAGAAATTCCTCCTCCATAAGATATGCCTCCAGGTTGTTCCAAGTCTATTCCAGAATGATTCACTGCAGATACAGTTCTAATCATATGATACAATGTTTGTTTACACAATCAGATTCAATTATGCTACCTGTCCTTACAGGCTTTCTCACTATTTTTATTTCTTTGTCAATTATTTTATATAAGCCTATGCAGTCTAGATTGGAAACATGGGATATTTCAGTATGTGCGGATTCTTTTCATGTCCCATTGCTTCTCATTTAGCCAGTATATTGTGAGAAACGTGAAGGAACAAGTGATTTTATAATCAGATAGCAGTTCTGTGCTAAAAAAAAAAGCCTGCACAGAGCATGGGATACATATGGATTATAGGAGCATCCTTCCCCAATCTACTGAATTGCAGCAGATGCACATTCTAGAAGCTTGGCATAACTTACGGCATTCTCCATGTCATGAATGTTTCCAGCACCGGGGAAATATCTATAGAAGTATCTGGGGAATGCATAAAACCAGCACTTGGATCGTGACTGATTTACATTCAAGTTGTGACACATTCATGTAAACCAGCTGAATATGCAAGAATAGCAACTATGATGATCAGAAATTTCCAAGTTCTGAGATGGTGGGACATGTTATATGTGGATAGATAGATTAGATCGAGACATAGGTATATTAGATACAGATAGATGTAGAGAAATATATAGACATAAATTCCCTTTTCTTCCCTCTGGGTGATTGTGATTCCCTCCACAATCCCATGTCCTCTACCAGAGGCCTGGGAGTTTGAGGGTCTTCACAGTTATCTTAGCTGTTCCTAGCACTGCACTTTTCTGGACAAGAAGCTGTGATGTTGTTTCTATGTATTGCATTGGCTTGGCCAAAATGTTTCTGTTCAAGTCACAAACAAAGTGTATTGACCTTTGCCGAAGTCCATCATCTCTATAGACTTCTAAGCGCCACAATACATTTGGAAGATTGTTGTGGATTCATGTTTTTCTTATGAAAGACCAGTTTCTGGAGATCCAGCAATAGGAGACATATATCAGAAACTTTAATGTAAGTTTGAATGGAATATAGTTATTATCTAGTTGCATAGAAAAGAAAATGCAGTGTTTTGGAATATTTAGAATTTTTGTTGGAAGATAAAATATTAATTAGCAACCTAAATGAAAAATTCTCATTTATTCCAACCCCACCCTCAAGTATAAATATATGAAAATGCTGTTTTAGGGTTTTTCTTTGGCTTATATTTGAACCAAGTGGTGAAATGGATGGAACAGAATAATAATCTTCTACTGAAACAATTTCTAAGAAAAAAAAATGATATGGAATCCAGACTGATATCCCTTTTTACTTTTCCGTTCTGCTGTAATTTATATTATACATTATATAATTATAATATACTTCCAAAATCATCAATATATTTTAATATACTTCCAAAAATCATTAAATGTTTTGGCTGTTCTAAAAATCCTAAAATCATCTTTTTGACAACATATATAAATGCAGATTTCTACAGGCATATGCAATTCCTTTCCAATGTGATTCTCTTATTACTTAAAACTCTTTTATATGACTTAAAGTTTTTTTTTCTGTGTTGGCAGAAGTTTTTTTAAAGAAAAATACATTAGTTAGATGTATCTCAATTAGTTAAATTAGTTAGATCTCAATGTATCTCTAGTTCCAATAGTAGAAGATCATCTAGAACATGGGTGGGAAATCTGTGACCCTACAGATATACCATTACAACTTCTAATCATTCACATTTAACTATTTGTGGCACTGTATTTAGTATTCTTTGTGGTGATGCTGAGTTACTAATATGAAATTTCTGTTGGTAGAAGAAAAAGAAAGAAACAGAATTCTATTTAGAGTTTGTTCAAACAGGATCCAGATGGAAAGGCTTTACATTGCCAGACAATGAAAGTTAGATGGAAAAATGATCTGATTTGGTATAAAACACAGAGTATACATCAAGTATAATTAATGATGCTTTGTGTACAAGTTTGCAACTAGAAAGCTAAGTTGCTTTCAAGAAGGCTGTTTAAAAAACAATGAATTCCTCCAACCCTATATTATAAATTGGTCCTAAAAGTACTACTATTTTTGTGGAATCTATTCATCAATAGAAATGCTTTTCTCCTTCTATTTATTTTAATACTTTCTAATTTTTTTGTTTAATAACATTCAGATGGAGCTTTAGAAATGGGTGCAAAACTGCAGTCAAGACTTGTACTATCAAAGAATTTCTTTGAGAGCTTTTTATTCTCTGTTTACATGGAATATATGTAGCTTTGTTTGAGCTGAAATGGCAAATGAGCATCCAAATAAATTTTTGAAACAGATTTGTATATTGAAAAATTCTCAAAAACATGATAAACAATCAACCAATTGTACAGTAAAAGGTGACTTTGTATTTTATTCATCTGGAAAATGTGAACTTGTCATATCTGCTTGATGTTAAAAGAATGAATTTATGGTTTGGACAGTAACAAACAATGACACTAGTCAACCTCATCAGGAGACATGAAATAAAGGGATGACAATGATTGATGGCAGTTACTCATTTAAATATATTTCCAGAAGATACTTTATTGGCAGAAGTGAGTAAGGCAACTTTTTTTCCCAATGTTCTTAACTCTTTGTTGACTCTGTACATTTGTGGATGAAGGAATGAAAAAATTGCAGGCTAAACCAAATCTCATGTAGGCACAGTTGATTCTTGCTATCTTTTTTTAGAATATATTAAGCAATAGATACTA
>JANHZU010001505.1:51987-63964 GCA_032468055.1 Acrochordus granulatus | reverse complement strand
TAGCATAGTCAGTGTGATGGGTGTGAGCTTGGGAAGACTCAGGGAGGCAGTGCAAGACAGGGGGGCCTGGCGTAATGTAGTCCATGGGGTTGCGAAGAATCGAACACGACTGCGCGACTGAACAACAACATTGTACCAATTCCAATAAAGTTCTGAATAAGAACTTATTTTTATGCATTAAACTGTTCTCATGTTTTGGGTACTTTATATACCTGCAACTATTGCTAAAGTAGTCTGACTACTATATAAGTAGACTGAATAGAGAATGCACATGTATTTGTTTTGGTAATTGGTTCTATCACTGTCAATACAGTTATTTTAACATGGCACTTTATTCAATTATATTTGAAATTTGTTGTTTATAAAATACAAAACACATATATTATTAAAATATAAATGTAACTGTAAAGTTCTCAAAGCTGGATACTTGTTCTCCTTCAGAATATTAAATTGCTTAATTTAATACTGCCTAAAAAGTAGAATTAAAATTTTAAAGGCCAAAATCTAAAGAATACTGCATGGGAATATTAGTAGACATTGCCCTAAAGCAAGCCTTTGAAATTTAAAACTTTTACCTATCCAGTGATTCAGCTACTATTTACTAGATTGGGTATTTGCATTTATTGCATGCAAAGTACAATGCATCCTAATTATAGGTAAGTCCTAAGAAATTAAAATCTATCCAAAAATAGCCACTAAAATCTAGTTTATCAGGCCTGTTTCCTACTTAAATGCTTAATTAATGATGTACAATATGAATATACATAATCTATATGAGAAAAATTTTGAATATGAGTTTTGTTCGTATTTTAAATATTGTTAATTTCTAAAGTCTTCCATAACTTCACTGAGACCTGCACATTTTTTAAATGTGTTTCTGGGTTACTTCAGAGTAGCTTGCTATCTCTCCTGTACCGTTAAAGGGAAATGTGTGTCTAAAATAGTGTCTCCCTTAGGTTTATCAATGCTATATTTATCAGAGGCATGTTTTAAGGTTAAAATGTATGGAACTATGAAACTGCCTCTAAAGTTTCTATAGCAGACTAAATACTAGTCTGGAAATTTGCTATTATTTATTCTTGGTTTTTTTAATTAATGCCTTACCTGTCTTGCATTTTCATTGCACTAAAGCAAAAAACATATATTGATATTACTAGACTGCATTATAATGCTTGTTTGTTTTAATTAAATTTTTGGTTACACTTTAGTTTTTAATTAAATCCCACCTTTGGGATGGGCTGTGTTTATTAAGATAAATGCTCCATACAGTAAATACTTTCTATCCATAGAAATTGGGGGCAGGAATTCAAAACTAAGACTAATGACAATTTTGACATTACAGCTTCTGATAAAATTCACCCCTGAGTAAAAGTGAGGAACTTCCACATAAATCTTCACCAACTGAACATATATTTTTGCCTACTTGGGAGAAATTGCTGCAGGAGCCCTGAAAAAACATTTGAGTAATCCTTGCTGAGCTATAATCACTTCTCAGTCTAGTACAGAAAACATTCCCCTAATTCTAAACAGGGTTTATTTTTCCAAGATTACACTGGCATAACCAAATCTATTAACTGTGACTGATGTATATACTTTCATGTCAGTGTTGACTGTTAACTGACCGCTTAAATTTTCTCTACAATGATCTGTTCTAAACTGGTCTTTCTAGTCTTCTAATAGTGCCATTATCATCAACGATATCTCCCTTGCTTCTGCTTGTCCTCTTTCCTTCCATTTTTCTCAATATTACAGAATTTTCCAGAAGTCTATAATCCTCATATCCAAAGTATGATAATTTGAGTGTGGACATTTCTTCCCCAAGTAAGAACTCTGAGTTGATATGTTCATTGATCCACTAGTTTGTTTTTGTTTGTTTTTTGGCTATGCATGGTATTCTCAGGAGTCTTCTTCAACACCAAAATTCAGAAGCCACAATATTCTTTCTATACTGCTTCTTCAAATGCCAAACTTGTACTTTCATGGAGTGTCAAAAGGAAAACCATTGCCAGCACTATCCTAATTTTTATAGGTATTTGTGTATTTTTCCTTCCTACCAAGTACTAATCTGTGGTACATTTCTAGATTGCTGGATCCATTACTGTTCATAATCAATCCTAAAAGCCAGAAGCTATCCACCACTTCAGTATCTTCATGGTCAATTCAAAAGCTGGTTGCTGTACCTGTTATGATTAGTTGGGTCTTCTGTATATATAATCTTATTTCCATTTTTTTACTGTGCTCATTGTATTTCATTACTAGAACTTGCAGATCATTTGCAATTTCTGATATTAGAGTAGCGTCATCATTATAGCACAAAGTATTGATGTTTCTTCCTCCAGTTTTAAAACCACACTTGTCTCCTTCCAGTATAGTTTTCCTCATTATATATTCAGCATATAGGAAAGGGAGAATATACAGCTTTGTCTTACCCTTTTGCTAGCTTGCAGCCAATTTCTTTTTTCATGTTCCATCTAGACTTGATCTTTGTATGGATTTTGTATGAAGGTAATGTGATGTTATGTCCTCTAAGCATCTGGGCATAATCAGCACAAAGGCCTTCCTGTAATCAGTGAAGCACAGTGGTATTCTTTGCTTTCTCAATTATCCAGCACACATCAGCAATAATGCCTTGGGTTCTGTGGCCTTTTTAAAAGCCATCTTCAACATCTGGCAACTATCTTTCCATGTAGGGCTGTAATCTGCATTGGATAGTCCTAAGAATTGTTTTGCATGTATGAATTCAGAGATCTTTTGCATTTTCCTTTTTTTCCCAATGACTGTTTCCATATGCAGATATATTTACAGACATCATTATAATATTGCTTGTTATGTCTTGCTGTGTACAAACCTAAAGCTAAAATGAAATGGAGTTTCTATTTTGAAATACAAATATAACATAATTTGTATTAACAGCTTAGTTGTATATAGTGACCAATCTTGATATTTACACAATTTATGATATTCATCATTGAGATTAGTTTCAGTGGCCTTCTATGCAAAGGCTGCTTTGATATATTAAGGCCCTAGAATATGTTTTCCAGGAAGACATAATTTAGAATGGTTTTATCTTTAGCAAGATTCAATGCCTTCCCAACAGCTGTTGCTGAAGAGAGGTACTAAAAAATGGTGGTGATGGTGGAGGAATAATTAAAACAATGGAACACATTATTTTGTATTGTCCCCTCTACACAAACACTTGCCAGAATTATCTTCATTCCTCACAAATTATCTCCATTCCTCACATCATTCGGATTTGTTTTATCTTAAGTTCTTATCAGATCAAATTTGGATTTACCTTTTTGACCACAGCTAAGTATCATTCTATAATTGCATAGTATGTCGTAATATTTCTTCCTTTTTAAATATTCTAGGCTGTTTTATTTTTTATGCAAATAATTTTTTTGTTTTATTTCCTGATAAATGACTGAATAAAAATTGATTGACATAGTACAGGTAGTCTTTAGTTAATGACTGCCCTGTTTAGCAACTATTCAAAATTATGATATTTCTGTAAAGTAGTTTTATGACCAGTCCTTGAATTTATGACAATCACAACACCTCCATGGTCATTTGATCACATTTTGGACACTTTACAAACCAGTATGCATTTATGAGGATCCCACTATCATTTGGTTGCCATTTATGAGCTGCACAGCCAGCTTCTGAGAAGCAAGGTCAATGGAGAAGCTGGCAGTAAGTTGCAAGTCATATTCCTGTGAGGTCATATTTAATGACTATGGGTGATTTTCTTAATCACTGCAGCAGAAATTATATAAGTCTGGCACAGTTACATGTCTTACTTAATGACTGTGTCACTACAGACAGAGTTGCTGACCTTGTCATTAAATAATTGTATGGTATTTACTATACAATTACTATAAATGTAGTAAATTCAGTGTCCTTTTCTTAGGGATACTGAAATGAGTCAACAAGGTAATGTAGCTGCTGAGCATTTTGGGGGGGGTAAATACAAGCTCAGATATATGTCCAGTTCTAAGCACTGCATTTAATCGTCTGCAAAGAAAACCCGTAAAGAAAGGATTTGGGTATGATTTACCTGGAGAACAGAAAACTAGGAAGATATGATAGTTGCCTTCAACTATCTGAAAGACTAAATTGCAAAGGTGGGGCAGAATTTTTCAGTTGCTTCAGAAGACAGGACAAGAAACAATAGCTTTAAAATGAAATATAATATTTTATTTTACCTTATTGAAAGTTATGTATTTTTAAAACAAAAATGTGGTTAGTGGAAAAATGCTATGTTTCATCCTCTAACTCCTTTGGGAGCTTTATTGAACTTGACTAATGGTTTTGCTTTTGGAGTAGTCTAACAAAGTTTACATGGACCAAGGTTGGTATTGGTTGCTATAATTTTGAGATATAACCTAAACATGTTGTTATAATGGAAAATTGTTGTGAGCTACACTCTAATTATAGTTACCTGCCCTGTGGATCACCACCTTGATCTTACAAAGAAGAATAAAACTATACATAAAAAGAGAAAAATGGCAAATGCACAGTCAGGATTCAGATAAGATTTAAGATCAGATAAGTAACATTAGAAGAATTAATGGAGAGAATAGGAGAATACAAATAGGAGGCTCATATTTTTTTTGCACTGATTACAGCAAGGTCTTTGACTGAATAGATTATGCCAGAATGTGGCCCAAATTAAGACTAACTTGAGTGCCAGGATACCTGATTAATTTTTGAAGAATTTTTATATAGTAGTGAATAAGAAAGTGGTGTTAAAAATTGAATTGGAAGAAACAGAATTTTTCAGTATATATAGACAGGAGTAAGATATACATGCATATTGGCCATATAATATTTAAATGATAGTGCATATATTAGAAGAATACAAGAGATCAGAGTTGCAGTCAAAATTTGTAGTTGAAATGCTAACAATTTGACATATGGACATGGCACACTTTGTTAGCCAAAAATGAGAAGACTGAAAATAAAGTGAGGAGTGAAGAGTAAAAAAATTTGAGTTAAATTTAAATGTCAGGAAGTCAAAGGTAATGTCAAGTTGTATGCTTAGTGAATTTTTAATTCATAGAGAATTATGGCATCACTGCCATATTTTCAGTGGCTATGAAATACCATAAAAATACAGTACCTGATTACAAAACTGTCTGTCATGCTCAAATGCTTATGATTCCAGAGATCTAGAAGACATAATACCTTGCACTAAGATCCTCCACCATATTATATTAATGGCTGTTTGGTATATAACACAAACTTTTTCCAATGTTTTGCTTCTATTGATCTATTTTTGCTTCTTCCTAGAACTATTATAATGCAAGAAACTGACACAAAACCCCCCACTAATGACAATGTTCAAAAATAAACTACCATCTCTGACATTCTGGAATTTAAGCTAACCTAAATGTAAGCCATGCTTTTTATATTAACTTGTAAACATTAATTGGTCCATATAAAACAGTTTAAAAACATTGACACTTATTTTAGCATTTATCTTCCTAGGAATAACCATCCCATGTAAGACCTAGTTCTTCCTGGAAGCATTTCACACCTGGAGATTCAGCTATCCCAATATAGTGCATGCATGCATGTGTGTCCAGAAGCTATACTCAGAGAAAAGACAGGGACAGAACAATTTATTTATATTAATGTTATTCAAAGCACAGTAAAGGAGCAAGAAAAATAAATTAATCACAAGACTTTTTCCAGAAAGAAGCATACCCGGTAGTACAATCTCTGTCGTTATTGTAAGGTTACATTAATGGGATTTTGCAAGTGTGAGTACATCTCTCCCTGCTTACCTTTATAGTCTAAACTAGGGAGGGGTACCTTCTGAGATGATTGCCATACCCCTATTCCTTTTGTGGACTCATTTGCCTCTTGTATGCTAATTGCCTAGTCTGCAGCCTTCCTCCTGTCTCCAGGGTCATTCCCACATACTATCACATAAGTGCTAAGAAAATAGGGAATGTAACCAAGTTTACCCCCACAGTGAGGCACCACCTTGCTGTGGTTGGGGGGCTTGTGTGCTGTGAAGAAGATGAAAGCTCTGCCAGAGGATCAACCATACTGGACAGGTCTCATCAGAGGAGCCAGATGAAGAGTGTTTCCCACTCTTCATCTTTATTTTATAAAGATTTTATAAACCTATAAAAATATGAGAAATAAATTACAGAAATCCATACCGGCTCGGTTGTCGCCCAGGTTAACAAGTTTGCATGTGCACACTTGCCAATGCAAACTAATATCTCCAGTCTAGAGGCTATCTTATAAGACAACGTACTATTGTCTGCACTGCAGCTCCTCAAAGATATGGACAATGTACTGACAATACAGCAATGTCTTCAAGTACACCTAATGTGCAGCCATATGTGTGACCATATTGGGCAGGCTCCATTATGATCGTAACTTGGGGACTACCTGTACAGCATTATGGGGAGGAACAATTGGTTTTACTTTGCTCTGAATGTCATATTTATTCTTCTTAACAATCTCTGCATATCATAAGTTCTTCTCAACAATCTTCAATATGCTGATGAACAACTCTCCTCTCAGAAACTAAAGAAGGCTTCAGACATCTGATCAAAAGGATTAAAGAAGTGAGAAATTCAGGCCTCTTTCTGAAGATGAAGAAGATCGAGCTCATGACCACTGTGAGGACTGGAAATGTCAAAATAACAATGGATGGTGAAGTGATTGAATATATGTAAGAATCCACTTTCCTAGAATTGCAGATTGATCAAAATGAATGCAGTCCAGAAGCATCAAATCACACTGGGTCACCCAGCAATGATGGGCATCAATCGAGTATGGAAAAGCAAATGCAAATTAGCCCATATTTCCCATAGTTGCAAAAATTGGACCAGGAAAAAACTAAACAGGAGGAAATAGACACATTTGAGAAGGCTCCTGTTCATTTTCTGGACAGGAAAGGTGACCCAACAAGCAAGTATTGGAGCATATAAAACCAGGCATAAAATTCCATCTTACTTGTTTTGGCCATTTCGTACGATCAAACCCACTGGAAAAGGAAATTATGCTCAGAATGGTCAGCAGTGAAAGAAAACGAGGGCCCCCAAAACCCCAGTGGCTGAACACCCTCAAAACTAACAGCAGCTAGGACATAAAACAACTGAAATAAGCCGTAGAAGATTGGAAAATGTGGAGAAAACTGGTTCATAGAACTGCCAAGAATTGCACATGATTGAATGGATAGCATTGTCACGAACTACCCAATATAAGTTTCTGGCGGCGCCGTCTGCCAACATGTAGTATGTTGCTGCCACCTCCTGGGTATTCATAGTAATTATTGTTGCCATCTCCTTGTCTCCAGATGATGAATCAGAACCAAATCACTATGTGAAAGCGAAATGGGGGAGTCAGCATATTTTACATTTCCAGGCAAGACTGAACCTCTTGTCATCTGGAATTAACATTCTTAAAAATATCTCCCTGCAACTGTTCGTATACTGCATGTTCTCTAACTCAGCAAGTGTAGTCTCAGTTTTGCTACCACTTTAAACATTTGAAACGAATGCATCTAACATAGGTTTGGGCATGATGCTTATTCAAAGCCATGAAAGGAAGGACCACTTGGTGATATACCTGTCAAAGAAATTCCTCCCAAGGGAACAAAAATATAGCACCATTGAGAAGGAAGCCTATGCTCTGAAATGGGTAACTGATGTGCTGTGCATGTACCTCTAAGGTCGGGAAATTACGGTGATCACCAACCACCATCACTCACCTGGCTACAGCAGATGAAAGATACACATTCCTGGTTAACCAGATGGTATCTGACACTGCATCCATACCACTTTAGCATAAAGTGGGATGGCAAAATGTCATTGTGGACTTCCTGTCGTGTTGTGGGAAGGATACAGAGACGGCCACAATCTCATAAGGAGGGAGGGGGGGAAATCATAGAATAATTTTTTTAAGGGGTGAAGTATGCAAGAGGGCAGGCTGCCTGCAAGTTGCCAGCACCTAGGCTGATGGGTCTCTGTCCCTTTTAAGACCTCTTCCTAGCCAACCCAGCAGCATGTGGCTATAAAAGCAGAGCAGAGGAACAGCAGATGTGTTGGTGGGAGAGGAAGGTGGTTTGTATTTGTTTGGGAAACTAAAGCAGCCTCATGCAAAAGAGTTACTGTTCTCCAGAAGTAGGGCTCATAAAGAAAAGTAGTGGAGGAACAGGAGTTGTAGTAAAACTGAAGAGGAATTGTAATAAAATAAACTGTGTACTAATCTGAGTTTGGGGGTGCAGTGGCAGTGGTTAAGATGTGGGGCTTGGCGGTTTGAGACCCAAACACTGCTGTTTAATGGGGTGAGCTCCCATTACTTGCCCCAGCTCCTGCCAACCTAGCAATTTGAAAGCAAGTAAAAAAATGCAAGTCGAAAACTAGGTACCACCTTCAGTGGGAAAGGTAACAGCGTCTGTGCGCCTCGGCATAGAATCCTGCTGGCCACATCTTGAAGCATCTTCAAACCACTGCTGCCTCCCTCGGCTGTGAATTGGAGATGAGTACCACCCTCTAGAGTTGGATATAACTGGTAGAGGAAATCCTCATCTTTAATCTTTGAGTACTTGTGGGTGTGTTGCCTAGAGGCCAGGTGGGGTTTGGAGCCCATTGACTGGGTATATGGAAAAGAACCTGTGACAGCAAACAAGGACTTGCTTGATGTCAATCTTTTGTCATCTGATAGTTATGGCAGTACACATGTCCGAGGCCAGAAGATGGAGCTACTCTGTAGTTGAGACCTTTTCATGTTTTTGCTAATCCTAAGTAATCAGCATCTGAATATGGATACCAGGTAGTTGTGCTTCATCAATATTCTCCACTAGTTAATTTCATGTTTGGGAGTTTCTAGTTTGCGATCATGTTCAAATCACTTCAGATATACACCTTGCTATAGGTGTATATCTATAGGTACAGCATGTCACATGCTGTTTGCATTTTTAATAGAGTCATTCATGAATTTTCCGCTCTGAAAATTTGTAGAGAGCCTCTGGAGACTTCACACTTGCTAAGGAAAACATAGTCTGAGCCATTTTGTGCGTCTCTATTTAAAAGAGCTTGTAGAAGAGCTCTTTTTTTTTGCCTAACTCATCACAAATTGATATAACAAGGAAAATAAGAGTTTTAATACTGAAACAGGAAAAATGACTCATCTCTCCACTTCATAATTTTTCTTCCCTTTCCATCTTCAGTATTCTGTAGATTTGAAAACCATAAGTATTTTAATCTTTTTTAAACCCAGAGGCACAGTTATATCTCAAAAGCTTTGAGTGTGGTCCTCAACAAATTCCAAAACATGCTATTAAATGCAGTTGTTAGAGACAGACCGGGAATAAATCCATGACAGTAATTTTACTAACTATATTGAATTCCGTTCACCTATTCATTAGCTTATCAGACTGTAATCAAACTGAAGTCAATTAGAATTTTTAATCTGAGTCCTCCCCAGTATTTTTTTTTGGCTGTGTGGTTCCCAACTGGTCCAAGAAAAGAAATGAAAACCTGTTTCACTCCAGCTCCATTCTTTAACTCATGCCCTTTTGTCTATCCGTTTTATGCCTTTCTACCTTTATTCAGGTATTTATTTTTTCCCACAGAGGAAAGAATGTGTTTCTGCCAGGATTGTCAAAGTAAATAAATAAAGCAAAACTAAACAAAATAATAAGCATCATGATCCAGCAACAAAGCACAACAGATGATGGGACAGATTAAAACCATATGGCTTAGAACTACTTAAGAACAAACAAACTAGTCATACAAAGACAACAGATTTGACTGCTACTTAAAAAAGGAGAAAGTATTGGACTTATTGTTTATCAGCAAGAAAATGCTTCAGATGAAGGGCATCCCTTCATTACTAATGATCACCAATATATGGTATACACGCACACAAAAAACTGTCAAAAGGTGCTCTATGCCATATCAAGAAAATAAATATGTGATGGGAGGATTCTAACTGTAGAAAATCCCCACATTGAAGAATCAAGCAATTTAAAAATGAGAACCATTGGCTGCAGGGTGATTGAAAGTATGGAGCTGGTACCAGCAATTGTTTGATAGCACTACAGGAATAGGAACTGGGTTGTATATCACACGTACCCAAGTCAGTTAAAGACAGAGCTTTACAGTACAATACTACGCTTGATTAGTTTTAACCCTTATAGCCTAGTGCGGTATATGAAGCCAGCCTGGAGAGTTTATGATTCAACATGTTGTGTTATCCTACAAAATGGGTTAATTCAGTAATCAGTAAACTTATGGCCATGCAAGGGATATCAAGGCAGAATGTGACCACATGCTTGTACCACGCTGATTGAAACGTGCTTTAATACATTGCTATTTCTTAGATGTTATTTGGAAAAGAATTCTCTTCCCCTTTTGAACTGCTGCACAGAGGTAGTGATAAATCTTGCAGGAGAATATCCCTAGAACACCCCTGTTCACATCTGTATGAACGGGAGTGTATATGCAAGCAAACTTAAAATATAGAATATCATGATTCTACTACTACTTAAATGATTACCTGAAAGGGAAACAAATATGATCCAGCAAAAAAGAAAAACCTATTGTTTTTTTAGCACCCAGGAGCGTTTGCTTTGGTGATAGGGTCTTTTAAGCGCAAGAGCTATTATTTCGACTGATGTAAAGGGTTAACAATAAATTGCATCTCAACTGCAGTATTTGTTTTACATGCCTTAGTAAAAAGACATTCTCAACATATTGATGTAAATGAGAAAGTGAGGAAATATTTACAAGATCATAAATGATTATTGGTTTATGGCCTTGAAGATCAAAGTTACATTATCTACCTACTTGTTTGATTTAAAAGCTTTTCTGATGTTCTCTAGCCAGTTAGGAGCACTTAGATTGATTTTGCCATGTATTTTCTCCCTGATGTATCATGCTGTGGATAATTTTTTTTCCTAACCTTGAGGTCATATTCTGCCATCGTTTTCACACTGCATATATCAGAATTTACAATGAGATGAATAACAAGTCTCTGCCATGAAATTTGCATGCAATTAACATTCTGTTCCTTTCAGAGAGTAAGTTTGCTACTAGAATGTGGTGATATGCAGAAAGCATGTAGTAAAATCATAATATTCTATATTCTAAGCTTGCTTACATATTATGTAATTGCAGGGACATTTGTATCACAACTCAGACTAAACACTTTCAGAAACCAATCATGTTATTTCAGGCAACACCTGTCTCAACTATGCCAAATTACATAAACAGTATTTTAAAGAATAAGTACAATGAAGTTATGGATAAGGAAGACACATAGTTGACCGTTGAAGCAAAAGTTTCATTTCTAATCAGAAAAATGCTCATGTTTTAGGTGGGATACAAATAAGTAACAAAAATAAAATCAGCCTCTAAGTCACCTCCAACTTTTATAAAAATTTTAAAGTCCTCTATTATGCTCATGATTTGCTCATGATTTTTGTGGTGTGAATTTTATCCTCAGTTCTGAATTGCTTTCTGCTTACTTCTAATACTATGAAGATATCTTCTGTTTGCTCTTCTTTTGTTGTTGTTTTTATTATATTAATCCTGAAAGTAGCATAGAAAGATCTGAAATACCCTGGATAACTCTCAGAACAGCTTTATCCACCTGGTGTTCTGGATCTATCAGGATTATGACCTCTACAGGTCATTGGATGTGAAAAGCTGTTCTATAAAAATGCAGGCAAAACAAACAAAGAATAATGCATCACACCTACAAACTAATCCCCTGTACTATTCTGTTTTGGAGAAAGCAGTAACACAAAGTTCGGAAAAAGAGTAAAAATTAATAAGCAAAAAAAGCTGGAGGCAGGAGCTGAAGGAAAGAAAGGTAATCTAAACTTGGTTTACACCCACATCATTCATTATACATCACTTACGTTCATACCCATCTATCTTTGCAAACCTCCTCACTTCTACCATCACATTTCATGTTGAATTTAAAAAAAAATTCTCACCTCTTT
>JANHZU010001505.1:32865-51022 GCA_032468055.1 Acrochordus granulatus | reverse complement strand
TTGTTTCAGATTAATAATTCTTCTTATTATCTTTCTTATTATCTTTCTATTATTCTTATATCTTTCTAATAGGTTGGCTGGAAGGTTGGCAGCTTGGCAGTTTGAGACCCAAGCACCGTCGCATAATGGGGTGAGCTCCTGTTACTTGTCCCAACTCCTGCCAACTCAGCAGTTCAAAAGCACGTAAAAATGCAAGTAGATAAATAGGTACCGCCAATTTGTGGGAAAGGTAACAACATTCTGTGCGCCTTGGCATACAGTCATGACTGCACATGACCACGGAAGCATCTTTGGACAAATGCTGGCTCCTTTGGCTGTGAATCAGAGATGAGCACCGCCCCCTTAGAGTCCGCCATTACTGGCAGGGGAAACATTTACTTTTTAAATATAACACTACGTGTAGTGACTCTAATTATAATGAGCCAAAAACTTGTTAAATGGAATGTTCTCTAAAAACAGAGCAAAATAACAATACAACAGATCCAATAAAGATGAAAGGAAATTAGAGTGATAGTAATTGTTCCCGCCATTGTTATTGTTTTGTGTGGGTTTCAAGCAGCAACAGCACTAGCTTTGTTCCTGGTGCAAATAAGCTATAGCAGAAGTTAAGTTATGGGAGCATGCAGGTCCAGAGCTAGTTCTGACCTGTACAAAATTTTTGGGTGGAAGTGCCCAGTGACGTGTGAAATTATGGCTCGCACCCATTCTCCAAAAAGGGAACAATGACAACAACAAAATAATTTTGGAAACTTGGGACCTTCAGCTGTTACAAAAGCAGCAGAAAGCAGACCAAAATGGAAAAGCAACAAAATGGTGGAGAGTTATTCAAAATCAGGCATCTAGATGTCTTTCCAGTGGCTCTTTTATGGGTTATAACAGTGTCGTTATGCAAATCAAATTGTAAAGTTGTTTCAGTAGCAGTCCACTGAAATCTCCCGAAGTCTGCCATTGCTCATTCTTAAATGTGAATGTGAAGCTTTACCAGATAAGGAGGTAGCTGTGGAGGAGTGGGACCTACTAAGCCCACCCTGGGCAGTCATAGCAAGCAGAACCCTTGAAGATTGTTATGCAGGTGTGTGAGAGTCTTGAACCCAGTGTTGACTCCTGCTGACTGCCTGGACGATTTCTGCAATTTTCTTGGTAAGATGTCTAAAGTGGTTTGCCCTTGCCTTCTTCCTGAGAGAAAGTGACTAAGCCAAGGTCACCCAGCTGGCATTGTCCTAAGATAGGACTAAAACTCACAATCTCCCATTTTGTAGCCTGATGCCTTAACCACTACACCAAACTGGCTCTCTTTATGCAGGTATTGTAGGACCAAACAAAGCTCTGCTATAGAGTGGCTTGATCTACAAATCATTAAACCACCATGAAGTCTGAAGTCTGTCCTTATAACTTGTACATTATTGTCTTTGGTTTAGTGTTACCTTTCAGCCAGGAACCTATATTTTGTTTAACAAACTATGTTTAAAAAAACCCTATTTAATGCAAAGTGAAACATCAGCCAAAGAGACTGGGCATAGGTTGCTAAAACTGATTAGATTCAGTGTTTCTGTAAGATAACAAGCTATTCCAACTAGGTTCTGAAAAATAAATAATTTGTTCTTAAAAATGTAATAATTCGAAAGCTTGAAATGCAAAATGTGATTAATCTATTTATCCAATATTTAAAAAGTCTCTCTGTGTGTGTCTCTGTCTCAGTCTGTCTCCCTCTAGACATATATCTGCACTTATTCAGTGTACTGACTAACGGCACCTTTGCTTCTATAATCTTAATTTTAATTATACTTATGTACTGTATGAGTACAGGCAGTCCTCGATTACCAATCCTTTGTTCAGCACCTGTTCAAAGTTATGATGGCACTGAAGAACAAGGCTTACAAGTAGTCCTTGAAGTTGTGACCATTGAGCATCTCTGCTGTCATGAACTTGCAAATATGGCCATTGGGAACCGACTCACATTTACAATATGTCACAATAACCCACGGTCACATGATCGCCATTTGCAACTTGCATAACCAGCAAAGACAAGAAAAGTCATTAGGGAAGCTAGCAGAAGACGCAAGTTGATATGACCCATGGTGATTTGTTGAATAACTGCAGCTGGAGAAACTGAAGTCATAAGATGACATTGCACTTAACAACTGTGCCACTTAGCAATGGAATTTCTAATCCAATTGCGTTCAGTAAGTGAGGATTACCTGCATGTTGTTCAGACTTCATACATGATTTATTGATTACGCTTCACTGATTCATACACTGGATAACCCACAAACCATAAAGAAGAGGTTCATTTAATGTACTGAACTGAGTCCAAAATAAATTAATTGTATATTATAACCTAATATGACATCCTCTAATATCTGTACCAAGTTAACTATAACCATTTAATCTATTGCTATCTAATTATTAATATAGTTTGCCCACTTATTTGTTAAATTTATAGCTTTCCACCCTACCATTCAGAAGTTCTTGAAGTATATCACAATTTCTTAAAACAAGATTAAATAGAAGAAACACGTAAGATAAAGCATATATTAAAAAGTCCACCGGAGTGAGCATTTATACTAAATCAGGAGAAGGAGAAAGAGAAGAAGATATGCATAGTTAGAACCCCACACAACAAGAATTGCAGTACTATAATTAGGCACTTAAGGCATAGTCACACTGTGGATGCAAAAACCTGGCAGTGAGAGTAAAATGCCAGATGTTCTCGTAACTTCAAAGGTAACAGGAGTAGCAACCTCATCTCTAGAAAAGCTTTCCAAACTTAGGATGTCATAAAAAAGGGCCTCTCCCCCATTTTGCTAATTCTTGAGTACTTAATCTTACTTCAGTTCAACTTGGTGCATCTTCCTTTCTGCTTCTGTGTGCTCAGTAAGCTTCTTCTCCACAGGTAAGACTCCATGGGTAAATGTAAAGCAGAAGGTCACTGAGGACATGAGAGCCATGGTTGCAGTCCTTCTATTTATCCTTATAGTCAAAATAGGAGTCTATTGAAAGTTGTAGGGAAACAGCTTGCCTCATTTGCCTCACTGAGTTCCTCCGTAGCTTGCCCATCATTTACAAACCTAACCATTACACTTTACAAGTGCACAACATTTACATGTCATGAGCCTTGTTCAACCATAAGCCTATCCTATGGTGATTCTGTAGTGCCATGTTATGGTAATTTTATCATGTTTTTTTCCTAATTTCATATATATGAAAAGAGAAGACTCATTGGAAAAGATCCTGATGCTGGGGAAGATTGAAGGCAAAAGGAGATGGCAGTGGATGAGATGCTTAGGTAGCACTGTGCATGCAATAGGCATGGATTTGGGTGCACTCTGGGAGGCAGTGCAGGACAGGGAGGCTTGGTGTGCTGCAGTCCACAGGGTCGTGAAGAGTCAGACATGACTGACTGACAACATTTTACCCTGTTTATTGCATTTTTTACATATTTTACATTTATCTGTTGATGTGTTTGCACAATGAGTTTATTAGAGCATATATCAGTGATTGCAAGACCACTGTAGATGCCATAAGCTAAATAAATAAATAAATAATCCATAAGCCTATGCCATAAGGTTTTGTTTTGACTTATTATAATGTCTGAATTCTCACTCATAATAGCTTCAGTTTTTGTGCGAACAGGCCATAATATGTTGATGTTACTCTTAGAGTCTAATTATGTTACAACGTGGTGTTAAGGAATAATAAAATATACTTCATTACCTGGACCAGTACAAAGAATCTCTTCTTCCATCTCTTCCAGACATTTTTGCCAATGGCCCATAAGTATCTATAGAAACAGTGAAGAAAAACTTCATTAGTTTTTTTTAATAAATGAGAATCTCATACGGAGATTTATCTTGTTCAATGAAATTGCTAGCAAGGGTACAGGCAGATCTAATCAGTGCCATGGTTTTCCAGACTTCTGCACCTCAGAACTTGTTTTTTCATATGCTCAGTGAAGAGATCATGTTGGACACATTCTAGAAATATCAGATTTGGTATAAATGGAAAAATAATGTCATACATTTCTAGAGCCTGCAATATTACACATCTCATGCTATGATAATTTGCATTACACTGTAAAGTGAAAAGGAGAATTTCATTACCTACCAAGTATTAATAGAGATCATCCTTAGGGGAAGTTATCTGTTAGTTTGGGGTCAAGTATCATCAGCATGCAGATGATATTCTGTTGTGTAACTTCACGCCTGGCTGACAAAGCAACGTGATCAAGGTTTATTACAGCGTGGATAAGGAGGTTCAGGATCAAGCTTTACCCAAGCAATCCAAAGGGCTGTGAAAGTTTGATCCTCCCAATGCTGGACACTGAATAGGATTGCACTGCCCTCTTTGGTATTAGTGCATAATCTGATTTTTCCTGGACACTCAGCTCATGCTCATGGCAATTATGTCCTGGAAAGCCTTTGCACAAGTTCAATATGCACCAGTTGTGCTTATTCTTGGACTGGGAAGCCCTCCTGAACTATTTATGTCTCGGTCACCTTGGTCATGACATCTTTCATGGGCAATCCAATAGCTTGTTCCAGTTCTTACTGATGAAATAATGTCACCTAGTAGAACTTAGAAGGAAGACCTTCTCTACCACTAGAAGAGAATATTTGTAGCTCAAGGTTAAAGTGTGGGGTCCTTGATGCTCTCTGAGCTTGGTTCTTTGCTTGCAGATGTTTCATTACCTAATCAGGTAACATCATCAATTCCAGAAAGGAGTTCCAATCAAGGAACTACCAACTCAGACAAACAATAAACAACAACCTTATCAAGGAACTGCCAAGAACACTCTACCAACATTGACAGGATAAGCTATTATATATAAACAAAGAGCAAACC
Source organism: Acrochordus granulatus (assembly GCA_032468055.1). NCBI lineage: Eukaryota > Metazoa > Chordata > Lepidosauria > Squamata > Acrochordidae > Acrochordus > Acrochordus granulatus. Next base: position 46,180 of record JANHZU010001505.1, on the reverse strand, counting down.
CCACTCTCTTCTAGCACTGATGATGTTGGGTAATGAAATATCTGCAAGAAAACCATGAAGTTCAGAGAGCACCAAGGACCCCACAAGAACTTCTCTGTTGCTACCCTGGCCTTTGGAACAGCATCCCCCGTTCCAGATTTATGTGATCCTCATCTTTCCCAGTTTTGAGCAATAATTAACAACCTGGCTTGTTAATGAAAGATCTTTTGGATAGGATGGTTAGGAGGCCCTATCTGGCTTTGGTTCCCTTGGATGTTTGCTGTACTCATACAATATTGTTCTTTTAACTTTGTAAAGACACCTAAAATCATTTGGGACCTGGGCAGGCTAGAAATTTAATTTATAAAATAAATACTGTAATTGTATTTTGCAAGATATTCTAATCTAAGCTATAGATGTAAATATATACAGCACTTCAAAACTATTCCAGAGAGTGGTTGTTTGGAATAGTTCAAATTTGCCTCATTCTGAATCAGAACATGCCGCAAAGCTGTAGAGTGGTGGTTCTGTGGAGTTCTGATATGGTGCAAATGACAGAGCTACAATAGCCACATCAAAAAGAAAGAAGACGTTTTTGTAAAATGTTACCGTAGAAAGATGGAGGAGGAGAGGAAAGAACGATTCAACCATTGAATGTCTGTCTTTAATTCTAGTGCCACATGCAATCAGATCAACAGTGGCCATTACAGTTGGGGTGATGCTTGTTATTGGACAACCTTTGGCCACTCAAACCAGCATGTTCTTCTGAAGTGACATCACTAATTGTCCAAATTATTCATCTCAAGAAATGAGATGAAGGGAGAGAGAAGGACTTAGTTCCTTTGCATCTCATTGTTTTCCAGTCTCTCATCTATAACAAATCCTGACCAAATTTTGTCATTATGTTTTATGTTTGCTGATCGGTGTAATTGTTACTGTATCATCATTTATGGAAAAAAGAAGTGAACTAATCTTTTAGTTTCTCCTTCACCTCCACCTCCAACAATCAGTTCTGCTATATTCAGAAAGAAACATCAATATTATTTTCTTTGCTTTGCACAAAAATAGTTCAGTTTATCTGTTTCAGATCTACTGTGATATTCCTCATGATAGGTACTATTTCACCTGCAAATTTCATTACATTGCATTTTATCTCAGACAAACAAACAAACAAAAATTACTGGCATTTCTTAAAAATCAAATTGTAAAGGAGCACAGCTGAAAAATGCCAGACTCTGATTATAATTTTATTCAGTACCACCAGATGTGACAACGCGCTGGTGTTAGTTAAGAAAATACAAGGAATTAAATTAAATGGAATGAACTGGTAGTCGTTTCAAAGCAGATAAGACAAATTCATGGAACGTAGATGTATGAACGTCTTATATCCATGAAAAGCCATATGGAGTCTCCATAATGGGAAGCCATGTACATTTGATTCCTAAACGCTAGATGGAAAGAACAGTGCATGGCTATTGCATTACATCCTTCCAGTAAGTTTCACATTAGCTACCATTAGTGTTAAAATGCTAAAACAGATGGTCCAGAAAAGTAACACATATGTTTTTATTGCAAATTGGGATAAAAAAGACAAAGTAGTAAGGCTGGATTTGATAAGAACCACATCAAAATGTATCTGTCAAGACATTTGAATATTATTTTCATATTCTTCTCCATCCCACCTCAGATGTCCTACCTTCAATATTATTCTTTATAATGTAGGGATAATATTTCAATGAAAAAAATGCATAAAATACAGCCTAATACATGTAAGGATGTATTATGCCATGAATGATCAGAAGAAAAGTGGATGAAAAGTGAGGACTGTACACATTAGGTTTGACATACATATTTTCTTAAACAATAAATCTATATGTGCAAATCTAGCACTAGGCTAAATAGCCAGATATGCTAGCTGTGTGAATCCATGATAAAATTAGTTTTAATATAATACACTAACAGTTTGTTAATAATAAATAGTTTCCCATTCTATTGGATTAAGAAGTACAATTTAATTGCAACATTGGAAATCCAAGTGTTACAAACAAAGCTTTGAAAGGCCTCATGTAATTTTGGCACCTTAAGTCTGCATTTCTGCTCTATGTGAAGAGCAGGCATGTCCAACCTTGGCAACTTGAAGATGTGTAGACTTCACACTCCTAGAATTCCTCAGCCAGCATAGCTGTGAAGTCTATACATTTTAAAGTTGCCAAGGTTGGATACACCGGGGAAGAGGGTGAGTGTGGATAAAGCTCTTCTCTAACTTGGTCTAGGATCAGTTAAGAAATATTATTTTATGTCAATATATGCAAGGTAATAAGCCATGAAGGGTGAAAAACTATTCACTAGATCATATGAAAAGTAGAAAAGTTTTACACATTCCACTAGACTCATTGTAATTGAATGTCTCATAGGGAAACATAGAGAAAGCTAGTCCATAAGCTGAGCACTTTTAAGTTAAATTATATCTCCAATAAATAACCTTAAACAATAACTACAGGGAAACAAAATTAAAAAAATCGTCATTTGCTCTCTTTTAAATATTAAGCATTTCTATTTGCAAAGCTGTTTCTTTTGTAGGAATCAGTGTAATGTCTCTGTAAACAGATTTCTTATTATGTAATATAATTTATATTTATAGGCTGTTTCACTTCATTATGATGCTGAGTAGTGTACAGTATAAATTTTAAACAATCCAATACAACCAATACCAAAAGCAAGTAACTGGAAAAATAACAAAAATTGTATCCAAGGAATTGTCTATACAAGGGGTTTACCACCCACTCTCACCCAAGCTCTGGGTTTTAAGGGCACATTTGAATAAGGTCTGGATGGGGTTATACAAATCTTTGGGAAATGTCATTCTAGAGAGCAGGAGCTATGATAGAAAGGGTATGCTTCTTAGATCCTATCAGATGACACTGTCTAATTGATAGGACCAGGAGCATGCCCATTCTGCTGGATTAGGTAGGAGGGCAGAAACTATGGAAGACAGCAGATTAGCAGGCTTTATACCGTGAAGGGCATTATAGGTAATAATCAGCACCTTGAATTATGCTCATCATCCTATTGGTATCCAGTGCAGGTCAAGTAGCAGAAATGTTATTCAGGCGCACATGTGTGAGGGAATGAAGCTGGGGTCACTGTCTGCATTTGGGAAAAGCAACTGCAGCCAACCAGAAATGCTTCTCACTCCCATTTGCCCATTAGCCAATAGTTTCTCACTCCCATTAGCTAGTATTTTCTCTCAAAGGGCAGTAAAAATTTACAGCCCCACCAACTTGAGAGAAGTTGGGCTCATTCATTCATTCATTGATTACCTCACTCTTAGTTTACTCACAACATCCACCCTGATGTTCCAGGTGTCCAGATAATTAAGCCACACACCCATTTTTAGAAATATACTGACATCCATAGCCAGCTTCATCCCACTCAAAAATGTGTGTGTAGGAGAAAAAAAAAGAAGAGACTAAGCAGACAAGGAAGCAGGAAGTGATGTCTGGAATGCATGATTCTTACAGGCAAGCAAGTTGTAGTCAAGGATCACAAGCTATAGTAAACAGTCCATTATAGTTGATTCTTGCTGAAGTTTGGCAGAAAGCTTGGCCTGCAGGTTGGTAGATACCATAAGAGCAGCAACCTTATGCTGACTTAGCACTTAATCCCAACAAATGCAAAAAACATTTGAGGAAAATGTTTGAATGTCACTTTACAAACTTTAAGACTTTTATTTGTTATAAGGGCTAACCAACTTGCAGTGCCTAGGAAGGTGGAATAAATCCAGAGCAACAGGAAATATGTGTACTACTCTAAAGTGTTTTGTATGTATGCAGTCTTTGGAAAACAAAGAATCCCCACACCAGAGCAGAAATAAAATTGCGCATGCTGCTGCATTTGGACTCTCTGCAGCCCCTGAGTGTTCTTTAAGAGCAGCCCCATGTGCAGAGTATTGCAATATCCAGCCATGAAGTGACCAAAATATGAATGAGTGACTAAAGAGCTTCCTTGTTGAGGTATGGGCACAACTGGCACACTCGGTGAATTTGTGCGAAGGTCTTGGTCATAGCTGCCACTTGTTCTTCAATAGGAGTTGTAGCTCCAAAATGACTCCCAAATTTTGTGCCAGTCCAGAATGGCCAAGTTCAAGATTAAAACAGGCATCTCCAGGCCCAGATGGTCCAAATGCCTACAGTCATTTGATTTCGTTGGGATGAAGCTTGAGACCATCCCTTTCCCTCCAGATCTGCACAGTCTCTATCATATTTCAGAGACTTTGACAGCATGTTCAAAATATTATATGCAAAATTATTACAGCATAATCAGGATATGTAAAGGGATAAATTATTAAAATATTATTATGAATATTCTGATTATACAATAAGGAATCTGCTATTTGAAATGTTCAATGCAAGAAATAAAATATAGAGAAATTATACTTATTTGTATTAAAATTATTTTATTGTTCCGTTGTGACAATAATAATAATAATTTTATAATAATAATCAAAATAATTTGATTATTTTCAGAGGACGTTTGTTTTAAAATATTAAGAGAGGTAAAATGTGCCAGGGAATAAAATGTCAATCATTCTTAAAAAGACAAAAATTAATTCCCACTGATTCAGTTTTTAAACTCATACAAACTCAGAAGGCAATTCTTCCTATTTTCCAATTATGACAAAGTTAAGAAATACGGTAACATGCAATCACTGCTGTTTCCAAAAAATCACTTACCCAGAATGTTTCATATTCTGAGGTTTATCCATTCGGACAGCAAGCTTGATTTTCAGGTCTTGATCAGGACAGTTTTTGGAAACAGCCATTTTGTGCCATTCAGATTGTTTTGGGCTATTTGGTGTAGGGTGAAGAACAACCTGAATAAGATAAAAAGGTAGAGATTCTATGCAGATCTAATGAATATATCCAGAGAAAGAATCCCTCTGAATTATTCTGTTTCCAGATAAGAGCTCCTGGGACAGCATCAAAGATAAGAATGATGTTTAGTCTTCACTGTTGCTGTATCAGTCCAATGAAAGGTAAAATAAATGAGAGGCCCTTGAGCAATCTTGTTCTACCAAATATACCAAATACTATCTGATTCTACCAAATATACTAAATATGATCTGATTCTACCAAATATACCAAATACTATTCAGCCAAATAGCATTCTACAACTTCACCATCTTTTCTTGTTTTTCATTTGAAGAACATGAGAAAATTAAGGTCATTTTAAGGATCTACCATATACTGTAATTCCATGACTGTACAGGGTGATTGCACCAGAAAAGTCTTTTGTGAAAATAACCTTTTCTCTACATTACTAACTCTGCTGCTACTTAAAATAATCCATATTGCTCCACCTTAACCAAAATGATTTATGGTTTGAGTTTGGATGCATAAATCCAACCATTTCATGACTCAGTACAATATGGGAATCAGATCAATATTGAATTCATCTCATTATTATTTTATTGGGAGGTATAATGTGGAAGGTATTCATGAAAAAAGAGGATATGGAAACAAATTTTGCTTGGTCATGGGCAATTTAAGCATACCTAAAAAGGAATGGTTTTAAAAACAAATAAATACATTAAAAATATGCCTACAGAATTGTTTTAGTTTAATATATTAAAGATAGGAAAAACAACTGAAGTTAATTTCAAGTGGTGGAAGTTCATTTTATTGAATGACATATAGTTCATATAGCTAAATTGTCATCTATGCTGGAAAAGAAAATACAAGGAAAAGTTTCAAGGGTTAACCTAGACATAAAATGATAGAATGTTAGTAAGGTCAACACAAGTATGTACATTTTGATCAACATATTGATAATATATTTAATCAGAAAAAATAGCCAAATGAAACATGACAACTGGCTTCATTTTACAGCCTCCCAGTTCTCAGCCTTTTTGCAGCTTGTCTCCTCTCTCCTTGCATTTTAAACATGTATTTATTCAGGAAATGCACACACACACACTCAGCTTAAGCAAATACCTCACAGGATAAAGGGATAAAAACAGTATAAATACAAGGACAAGCATAATAAATACAAAAGCTTCAAACATCTTCTTTTTTAATTAAAAGCCAATCATCCTTCATAATCAACCTGCTTAGTTTTGGTTCCTTCACTTTCCACTTATATTCTGCTTAAATTAAGCATTGTTTAAACACCATGTTTCCTAAAGCAGGACCATTTACATTCCGGTGGGTATCTCCAATTAACCTTCTAGATTTTCTATCTGGAGAAAACATTCTACCTTCCTTCTTCCTAACTTCCTCCTTGCCTGCTCTGTATTGTCTTTGTGGAGTTAACCAAATAGTTGCTATCTAGTTATGAAAACAGTCCTTCTTGTAAAAATAAGTGTATCCTATTCTGGAGAAGTTCCTCATCCATGTTCCACAGTTTCTTTTCCAACATGCTGTGCCTTTGGCACAGATCATGACACACAATTTCAAGAGTTTACTTGCAGATACATAAATGAGGACTTTATGGCAGCAGCAGAAATACAATTGCCCTGTACTTCCAGATTTCAGCAACTTTGTTTTGTTTTTTTATTGAAGACTCCAAGAAAAAACAGTTTGCAATTTGCAGACATTAGAGCCTCTTGTTTTTACTGCAAATACTAGGTTGGATGTTCTGAAATATGCACCAAACTATAACTGAAATATTTTCCATTCTGATTTAACAAAGAAATCAGTTCTTAATAAAATCTCTTTTTGTTCTAAATGACTTCTTTTGAAACAGTACTTTCTTCTTCATCTGCTCATCTTAAAATGTGGGCTTATTTTTTATGTCTCTGCACTGGAATAAATATAAATAACAACCAGCTGTAGAACACAGATTTGTGCTTGGGGAGTGATCTCAGTTTATTGCTCCCATGATTTTATGGTGCTTTATGGTATTGTTTGTATTATTTACAGTGGATATTTTAATCCTGTGATTAACTGCTGGGAATCCTCAGGGATGATGAGAGTATACCAAACCTGCCTGCCTATCGATCCGTCGCCATCATCATCACTGTAATTCGTAATCCAAAACCTTTGGTTTAAGGTGAAAGTTTTGATTATCCCAAGTTACATCATGCTTTAAGAAGCCAGGAAATAAACAAATTGGAGTAAGATATAAAGATGTTGTGGCCAGATAGTCTTTTACATTTACTTATTTTTACAGAGGCAGTAGATAAAAAAGCACATGAATGGGGCAGGGAGTCATTCCCCGTATTCAGATAATACAGGAAACAGTTGATTTTATGAACTAAAATGAACAGAGATAATTTGCAATTCTAAAAATACAATGATTTCTTCCCAGAACCCATGTCTCTATGATACTAGTTTCTAAATCTGAACAAGGACTCTTCTTTAGAAGGACATGGAGAACTTTTGCTTGAAAAAAACATTAACAATGGAAATCTTACACAGATGGGAAACTCTGTAGCTTTGCAATATGCTACGCTAATAAACTGATGCTAACTGACATTATAATAAAATATAGGGCTTCAGAATACTTTGGACTGGATGCCAAACAAATGGTTTGAAAGACACAGAGTACAAAATTAGCGCAATTGAATATGAATATGCAATCCATGTATTCTCTTCCATGCATGGTCCTGAGGCAACTTTCTCTGAAATGTTTTATCAATGAGGATACTTGCAGAAATGTTTTTCAGATCCTACTTTCTATCCCAAGCAAGGGTATTTGTGTGTGTTTGTGTTCAACTCACCTCACCTCAAATATATATTTTCAATGCAGAAAATATACATTTGAGTTTTTCTAAGAGTTGTCCAAACTTTCCTTCCTACTTCAAGAAATGTTTCAGCAACTATAATTCTAATTCTGCCACTGCATAGTTATGCCAAAAATAAGCGATGCAATGTTATCATTCTTTTGTGTTATCATTGCATTTTTTTATGATTTATGAAAGGACCACAGCTAGTACAGATAACAGTTGTGGCTGCTCTTACCCTTCCAAGTTCTTTATCTTCCAAAGCCAGGACACCAGTACTTTCTGTGAACAGCTTCACCTTCACAGCTGGAAGGGCATGTGTTGTAGTAAAGTCACCTTGAGTCCCCCAGCTGTGAAAACATCCATGAGAACAATATTAAGAAAAAACAAGAAGTAGTTTGCCAACTCAGCGTTGTCACCTTGGAGAGGAAACGGTTAATGCAAATGTCACCAACTGTCATATATATTAAAAAAACAACAAGATTGCCATTGTGCTAATTAATTTATGTGGTAAGAAAAACTGTAAGACAACAACTCAGCAATGTTAAAAAACTTCCTCTGGGAAGATAACAGAATAACACAAAGCCAATGGCAGCAAAAGCATTTGGTTTTATTTTACAGCTCAGAAAATGGAAGGTTGATGAAAATATTGTTGTATCAAAAGTTTGCATGTAAGTTGCAAGACCATTGCAATAGCTAGTGATTACCATGATCAATAGGACTGCAGGAATACAAATTAATATAAATACCACTCATTTCTATTGTACAAGATTATATTGTACAATATTCTTGGATTAAAATCCTTGAATTATACAAAGTGTAAATCTCTCTATGCATAGATTCCATTAATTTGTATAGATTATTTTGGAAGTATAGCTTAGGGCAGAAGAAAGGGGGAGATGAGAGATATTGAGCACAACTGGAAACAAGTGTCTGCAGATCATTGAAATCTATGCTCATTGACATATGTGAACAATCTTCTCCCAGGTGCATTTTTTAAAAGAGATGAAACTTGGTTCTAGAAGAGAACGTTGGGTGATGTTAGTGGTTTATTTATGATCTCCCTCTGCTGATTAGTGCTATTGTAATATATGTTGGCACATGTTTGAAGTTTTTGATCTTTATATTGTACACTGCTTGGAGCCATTTAGAAATGAAATGGCCAAATAAACTGTGAATGCTATAATCTGACAGAATCAGATGAAACAATGAACAAACCTGTTGGGAAGGAGAGATAGACTCTAATGAAGAATCTTTGGAAAGGTTCAAAATCTATAACTGATGATGGGTGCTCATCAGAGACCATTTCAGAATCTATTTCCTTACATACATCTAGCAGGCTGCAAAATAATTTGCCTTCATTTGTACCACTTTTACTTAATAATCATGAAACATAAAACATAGAATATTTAAAGCATAAACAAAGAGAAAAGTAAAAATAGCCCATCAGCAACATTACTAAACCATCAACAAGAGAGAAACATAAAAAGGATGAATTCATTTAAGAAGTAAAATGTCACAGCAGGAGCTTAAAAAGTCATAGCTGATTAAAAATATGATAAAATAAGATAAAAATATGATAAAACCCTAAAATTTTGAGGTTTTTTTTCCCACAAAAACCTCAAAAGGGATGGAATAAACCAAACTCTGTGGATGGCGGGATGGTTGGATCATTGGTTTGGATATGAGACAACTCTTTATTGGTACAGGAACATGAAATCAGGCCTTTTAGACTTTTTCCATCCCTCTATTCATGTCCACAAAACCATGCCCAATAGATGACTTCAGGGGTTTATCACTTTTTAAACCTATTATTCCACTGGCTTGCAGTTTGTGCAATCAGGAAAGTCTTCCTAATTAAAGAATCTCCTTTATTTTAATTCAGCAGAGTAGTTCTCATTGGCTCTCAGTTTCAAAAGTGAAGAGGGATGACTTGTACAGCAGAAAGAGCTTTTTACATACTCACACACCACTACCATGTCTCCTTTTTTGTTCCTTTAAGCATTCTTTTTATAGCTGGATCCCATATCATCCTTATTGTGCCTATTCAACTCACTTCAATTCCTCCATGTCTAAACCACCAAGGTCCATGGGATTGTAGGAAGACATAAATGTAATAAATAAATAGCACAAAAACGGACATCAAACTCAAGTGTGGCCTAACAAATGCAGAGTGGCATAGAACTGTTATTTCCCATGATCTGTACGCAAGGCTTCTGATCATGCAGCCCAAGAGTACATTAACCTTTTAGCTGCCCATGTTTGGCTAGCGGTCCACTGGAATTTCTGGATCTTTTCCACATGCATTCCACTGCTTTGTGTTATTCACAAATCTGATAAACATCACTTCCATCTGACAAATATCACTTCCACTATCATCTTCCATTTCATCACTTCCAGAACTTTTTTTTATTTATTTGAATTTATTAGCGACCCAATTCCAAGATGTAGACATAGATCCCTGGAGCCCCCGACTGGATATGCACCTGCAGGATGATGCAGAGTCATTTATGATTATTCTTTGGGTACCTTTGCTGAACTAGTTGTAAATCCACCAGACTACGCTATCAGCTAGTACATGTTCATCCATTCTGTCCAGATGTTTATATATTAATTAATCAAATATATTAATCATAAAAGAGTTTGTTAATTCTTTTTAAGATCAAGAAACAACATATCCACAGGACCCACCCCTTGGCCTAGAAAAAAAGAGGTAAAATTAATAAGACATGATTTGTTCTTAATATACTCATGTTGGCTTCTAGAAACAACAGTATACTTTTCTGTTTGACAATCTATTCCAGGAGATTTCCCAGTATATATGATTATTTATCTGTAGTTTACAGGTACCCATTCATTCCCCCTTTCTTAAAAAAATGGCACCAAGATTATTCTTTCATTTCAAATAATACATTATATTATTCTACAATAATTTCTTCCAAGTACTTTCAACTCTAGGATGTAACCTGGGTGATCCTGGAGATTAAATAATAAATAATAGAAAGGAGTATTCTTAATACAAACAATGCTCTTTATCAATCCATTACTTCCCTTTCTTGTATTGTGTAAGGAATGGTTCTCTCCCTTATTCTGAAACAAGACTGAAAAAAAGAAGGCATAAAGCAATTCTACCTTCTCCTTATTCCCCACAATTACTTGATCCTGTTTCTGATGCAACCACTTTTCTTGTCTCTTCTTCATCTGCTCATTCTTATTGAATTTTGCTGTCCTTGCCAGTCTCATTTCATTTTGATCTCTGGATTTCCTTACTGTAACCCTACAAATTTGAACTCCCAGTTGTACTCTTACTCAGTTATGAGTCCTTGTTGTCATAACTTTGTAAGAATATGTACTTTCTTTTTAAAAACTTTCTTTTTAAAACTTTCTCTTTCCTTGTTAGTGATCAGGTTCAGTATTCACAAGTCCACTGAAGCTTCCCTAATTTTTCCTTCTATTGAATATTGTTTTAGTCCACAATTTCAATATCTCATGTCTGAGTATCTCTTCCTTCTTTGAATAGTTTAGGATTTCAAATGATGGCATACTGCCTTTCTCTGAATTTATTAAACGCTATGTTCTTGGAGTTCAGGGTATGGGACTAACAGCTTTTTTCTTCCTAGTTATCCTGAACTCTAACATGACTTGTTTATAAAGTGCCTGACAACAACCAGTTTTTCATCCTTGGTGAATAGGTCTGCAACAACTCTTGTTTCTTTATCTAATTTCTGAAAAATGATATTATTAACAAGAGGGAACAGAATTTGTTGGATCTCCCACTCCTAAAAGACTTAATTTTCCAGCAGATATTGAGAGATGAAGTCTCCCATTACTACTACAGGTGGTCCTCAATTTATACCCACAAATGGGACTAGACTTTCCATTGCTAAGCAAAGCATTATTAAGTGAATCACATTCAATTTTACTACCACTTTTTCCATGGCTGTTAAGCAAATGACTGCAGTTGTAAAGCAAATCAAATGGAATATGGCTACCCCAACTGATTAGAAGCAATTACATGATCCTGGGATGCTGCAACTGTCATAAATAGAATACATGCAGGTTGCAAAGCACCTGAATTTTGATCATGTGACCATGGAGATGCTACAACAGTTGCAAATGTGAAGAATGGTCATAAGTCACCTTTTCCAGTGCTGTTACAACTTTGAAAAGACACTAATCAAATGGTTATAAGTTAAGGACTATTTTTATAGTCTAGTCTCTTGAGAACCCAGTGAACTGATCTTAAAGGGCACAATTAACATGCTTGTTTTCCTTTGAGGGTCCTTTCACACACAAAGTCCCAAACTGTTTTATGACTAATCAGTAGAACTCTGTGCTGCCAATCAATCTGAACCAATTACAGATTAAAATGAAGTAACATAATCTGTTCTTAAAGGAATTCATCAAAACCATTTTCTCTCCTGCATTTGCCCCGTCTACAACCTCTTTAAAAGTAATCAGTAACACACACACAAGTGGATATGAAAAGGATGTAAGTCATATTTTGCAATATTCTTTACCCCGAATTGTGTATATTCTAAACTATTTGAGCTGTAAAATGGAAGGACACATAAGATCCCAATTTAGAACTTTTTTTTATAGAATAATTGAATTTATCAAATCATAGCAGACTCTATTTTTAGCTTTGGAGAGAACACAAAGTACTTTTCATTATGGTTCTCATAGACTTTCAATAAACTTCACAGCTCATTTAATTTTGTTTCTTGAAATTTCAAGCTGTGTTACCACTTTTTTTTCTTCAGTAAATGGCACATTTGTTCTTGTGAAGGTAGGCTGTTCTCTCCTCTCCTTGATTTAATGAAACACACATAGATCTCAGTAAATTATGAGAAAATAGCCTTCACATTGCCAATAATAGTAAAAAGGTAACACTAGATCCAAAAGCAGAAAATATTGTCAGGCTATTTTGTTTGTTGCTGACTGCTTTCTCTATATCCATGGCACATTACAGAGGCATTCTGCATGAGTGGCATGCCCAGTTGAAAAGCCCTGTGGACCATGGCTGGACCAGGAGAATCAGACTCAACTGTGCTATAAATGAAAATGGAATTAAAACTTTATGAACACAAATAATTCCTGGTTAATAACAGTAATTAAACATCTGAAATCAAGCAGATGCTCCATGGAATGCGATCTGAGCTCTACAAGTAAGATTGACCCAATATATGAAACATTTATTTGCAACCATAGGTTTTAGCAAAATATCTAGGAGTTGGAAGACATGCTTCTCTTTCCAACATTTTTACCTTACAACACCTGTACTTAAATATTTTTACTTTACTTTTTGCTTCAGAGTATCTTGTCATTCAACTCTTATTTGGAGTAAGTCACTTTGAACTCAGGACCTACTGGAAAGAGATTTGATATCTGGTTGCATACGTTAAAAAGCAGTCTTAATTTTTATAATGCAATGCTCTTTTAACTTTTTCTCATTTCTATGACTAATCCTAGTACTGTAACATAGGGTCTGTGAAGACTCTCACTCGTCCAGGGTAATGGCATCGCAACAAAGTTTAAAAAACAGAATTGAGAAAGCCTTTTGGATTAAAGGCGAAACGTCTTCGACTTGAGAAAAATCCAGTCCAGATGCCT
>JANHZU010001503.1:234286-249846 GCA_032468055.1 Acrochordus granulatus | reverse complement strand
GAGGGGAGCCTCGTCAGACGACCGACAGTTCGGAACTTGGCGGGAAAGCGGCGAGCCTGTGCGTGCAGATGGAGGTCGCCTGCTCCGCTGGGTTCTGCGGGCGACTCGCTTCCGAGGCAAGAGGCGGAAAGGGGGATCCGGGGCGAAACCTGGCACTCCCCTCCTTTCCCATTCCGGTTTAGCTTAGGGAAGATTGCGGGGGGGGGGGAAGAGGGAATGAATCCTTCTTTAGAATAGAAGCCACTGAAAGAAAAGATGGGAGAACTTTAGGGAAGGCAATTGTGAAATCTCAGTTCAAGATAATGCGATCCAGGCTTCCAGCCTGTCTTTTTATATCCTAAAAAGTTTTTATATAGATAGATACACTTTGCATGTACTCAGTAAGGCTTCTCTGTTTAGATACCTCTTTGGCCATGCTGTTGAAAACAAGTGACAAAACTGAGCACAGACAGAATTCAAGCCCTGCTCTGGAGAAAAACAGAAATAACACATCTTAGGTGTGAGGATGATTGGCACAATTTAGCAAATGCCAACCAATCAGAGGTTAGATGAGAAGGATGACTAGCCAGAGAAATGTGGGGTGGGGAGGCCGGAGGTAAGAGAAAGTGAGTCACCTGGCTGGAAGCATTAGCTGGTGACTTGCAAAAAGGCCAAAGGAGCCACTTTATTGGATGAAGAAAACTTTGGTTGAGTTAGAGGTTAATTCTCCCAATGCCTAGAGGAATTCAGGTACCTGAGCTGCGGCTGAAGTGGTTTATGTGCATGTGTCTATGGCATGTGAACCATAGAAAAGAGGATCATTTGGTCTCTTGGGTCTTCTCCTTTCCTGGGAGGAGGAGAGGATGGCCCCAAGTGAGTGCAAGAATTGCTTAGGAAAAATGAAAGGAGTGACTTGAGTCTTTTTTCCTCCAAAGAGGCTCTGGGGAAGTTTTCAGTCTCCTTCTACACAGGAAGGATATGCTGGGGTAGCAGAATTCTGAAGGCTGCTTCTGGTGCCTGCTATTTCATGATGGCTTTTTGCCTTGCATATGCACCTTTCATTCTAACCAAGTTTGGGGCTTCTAAGAGCTGCCTGGAGGGATGCTGGCCTGATTGTATAGTGGCAGAATGTAATTTTTAGTAAATCAAAAGTGGTCTAAGTAATAAAATCAGAAAAACTGAATGGTAGAACTTAATCACCAACTACATGGCTCTTGCTTGATTGGTCAGGTTATTGAATGAGAGTGAGAAACGCCCATTTGTAGAGGAGGCTGAGCGGTTGAGAGTACAACATAAAAAAGACCATCCAGACTATAAATACCAGCCACGAAGGAGAAAGTCAGTGAAGAATGGGCAAGCTGAGCAAGAGGAAGGATCTGAGCAGACCCACATCTCTCCGAATGCTATCTTCAAGGCTCTGCAGGCAGATTCACCTCAGTCCTCATCCAGTATGAGTGAAGTGCATTCACCTGGAGAGCATTCTGGTAAGTGTGCCATCTTCCCCTCCTTGTAGAAGACGAGATCATCCCATATGGTCTTGTGAAGGAGCACCAGATAGAGCAGTCTGTTGCTCTCAAACTCTTTGCCAGGAAAAGATAAAACAAGAGCTAGAATAGCTGTTGGTGCAAAGCAGTAGCTTTGTGTGCACCTACAAGATGGTTCTTCAAATAACATTGTTCATCACACCCATGGGAATTAGATAGCCATAGGCCATACTTTAACAACACTTCAACATCACTTCATTGCTTTGCTAAGCCATTCCACCAGCAGCACTAGTCTTTACTTCTCTTTTCAATGTATTATCACCCCTTATAAACTTTCACACCTGTCATTGTTCCCTTCTGAAGCAACAGTTCAGCCACAGGCAACAAACTGCCATGGTACTTCATTCTTATTGGCAAACTCTCCATCCTCTCCTTCGCATCCAGCCACAGTTAATCTTTAGCTAAGTTATCACTGTCATGCAACACCTTCTGCTCATTAAAAATGGCCGCTGGTAGGAGCTTTATGGCCCTCTGACTGTGCCTGTTATCAGAAGGGAAAGATAGACCTGGGTGTGGCTTGCCTGCCATTTAACTTCAAAGGCATCAAAGATAACCTGTTCCCTTTGTAACAACCATTATCTACTTTATATTCCTTACAGGGCAATCTCAAGGGCCACCTACTCCTCCTACCACTCCTAAAACAGATGTCCAACCCGGTAAGCAGGACCTAAAGCGGGAAGGTCGCCCATTGCAAGAAGGGGGAAGACAACCACCCCACATTGATTTCCGAGATGTGGACATTGGAGAACTCAGCAGTGATGTCATCTCCAACATTGAGACTTTTGATGTTACTGAGTTTGACCAGTATCTTCCACCCAATGGCCATCCAGGAGTTCCAGTCACCCATGGCCAACCTGGCCAAGTCACCTACACAGGCAGCTATGGGATCAGTAGCACCACAGCTACCCCAGCAGGCACTGGACATGTCTGGATGTCCAAGCAGCAGCAGCAGCAGCCACCGCCTTCTCAACAGCCACCCTCCCAAGCTCAGCCACAACCTCCGCCGCAGCAGCACACACTTACCACCCTGAATAGTGAACCAGGTCAGTCTCAGCAGAGGACACACATTAAGACCGAACAGCTCAGTCCCAGCCATTACACTGACCAACAGCAGCATTCACCTCAGCCGATCAGCTACAGCTCCTTCAACCTCCAGCACTATGGCTCCTCCTACCCAACCATCACTCGCTCCCAGTATGACTACACAGACCATCAGAGCTCCAATACCTACTACAGCCATGCTGCCAGCCAGAGTTCCAGCCTTTATTCTACATTCACTTACATGAACCCCACCCAGAGGCCCATGTACACCCCAATTGCAGATACTACGGGGGTACCTTCCATTCCTCAGACCCACAGCCCACAACACTGGGAACAGCCAGTATATACACAACTCACCAGACCATAAAGTTCTGCAGGATGGTGTCAATTCCCTAGACTTATAAAAATATTTTTAAGCTAAAAGTGAATGGAAGAGAGGAAAACAATATCCCAGAATGCATTGTGCACTACAGCACCCTTTCGAAACTGACCCAGATTGTTCTCAGTCATGAAACATTCCATAATGGACTAAATCCTTTTGATTTGAAGGCAGTTTTTATTTTCTTCTTCAAACAGCCAGCTTAGCTTGCATAGGTATGAACTTGTTAATTATTTTTTAACAATAACTAAAAACAAAAAATAAAAAATATTATAAACTCAAAAGTATTCCTCTGTGAGGAATATTCTCTATTTTAAATATTTTTAGTATGTACTGTGTATGATTTGTTACCAATATGATGGGATTTATACGTACTTGTTTTTAGAAAAACTTTTAAAAAATGCTTTTTTTCTTTTTTCGGACGGTTGAACCACACTTAGCAAAAGAATATGCCTTAGCTTTTTTCCCTGCTGACAGAGGTATTTTTCTATATTTAACAGTCTTTCACTTGTAGAGAGTAAAATTTGTGCATTAAAAGTCACGGAAAGGAAAGTTTGGGGGGAAGGAAGGAAAAAAGTGCCCAATAACATTATGGGAATTTAGAAAGAGACTTTTATTTTTCGAGCATGGAAATAAAATATGGAGAGAAAAATTTAAAGAAAACCAAGAATACCTTGAGCCTTAAAGTAACACTATCAGAATGCCTTAAAGAAAAAGCCTGTGATATCTTCCAAAAGACTTGCACAATTATTTTCCCCCTGCCAAGGGAAAATACGGAACTCCCAAGAAGAGAGCTCAGTTTTAAAGGTCTGAAGCTTTTTAATTATTTTATTTGCAATGACCAGCACCAAGTTATAAAGTCAGAAACCAGCATTCCCTACCTTTGCCCTTTTTCAACTTCAAGTATCAAGCCAACATTTGTGAGACAAATGTGGTCACTCAAAAAACCAGAAGCCTTACCTGCAAATTTCATGAAAAACTAAAATTCTTTATTCCATGAAGCCAGCTTGCAAAGGAAAGACACAGGGACACCAACTTTAGCAAGGTTCATGGATGAAAGGTGACTTTTTTCTTTTAAAAATTATATAATTTATTTTGTGAAAAAGATGTTTTTAATCAAGAGGGTTTTTTTTAATTTCCCCCCTTCCACATTAGAAATTTTTGTAATGTAAACAAATACCAGCATCTTACTCAGAGGGTATATGGTGCCTAATTGTTAAATTATGGTCTAAATCAATAACCCTTTATTTATCTCTTTCAGTTTCTGTTTTTGTATTATTTCTTCAAATGTGTCTTAGGTTTGTACAAATACATGGCTTCCGTTTGTCTTTCTTTTCTATTTCTTTGGTAAGAATAAACTGGAAAGCTTTTGTGTTGTTTTTCTCATTGTACAAACAAAGCATGGCTAATGTAGTGTATCACTGAGTCATTTCTACCTGAATACTTGTGGACTCATGGTTTGGATCTGACTAAATTCACACAGCAGTAAGGTGAACAAAGATGTTAAGAGTGGGCTGAACCATTCTTTCATTTGTCCAGAATTCCCCATGTTAAAGCAAAACAGCAAACTTTCCTTCACATGCAGATGTCTGACTTTCAGGATTTCATTTTGCATGAAGGAAAATTAATAAAACCCCTAAATTGCTATCTAGAGAGGTCCAATCCATCATATCACCTTAGGTCCACCTCTTCATCCTTCTGTCTGTAGGTCTAGGCTTGTTCTGGCCAAGGGAATCAAAACAACAGTGGATGTAAAACAAGGCAGGGAATGGTACATTCCCATAGGGCTTTTATTTGTCCCTTGAAAGTGCCACAGAAATGAATGGATGCTGCGAGAACCAGTAGACAATGGATGCCTCTCGATGTGCCCAACCAGTCTTTCACTTGATTTGGGAGGAAGCTTAGGGAAAAGCAACCTTGTGGCCAAACAGTTAAAATATTGCTTTTGGAAAAAGTTAGCCAACTTTTTTATTTTAAAATGTTATATTTGTTAATTATTTTGTAGGGACTTCAGTAGAAGAAAAGCTTAAAGCACTCTTATAATATGGTATCTTTTTTACTTCTGTATTAATAAAGCAGAACTCTTGAAAGTACTTCTGTTACTTAAATAATGTCCTTTCAAAAAGATCAATTTTAGATAAAAGAAAAGTTTTTCAGACATTTTGTTTGCGAACCCCTTTGGTTCTCTGTAAAACTTATCCTTTTGTATATTATTGTTTGCAATAAATATACATTGTATTAAACTCGAAAGAGCTCTTTCAACTGCAATTCCTGAAGTGATCTAAACTATCTTAGTAAATATTTATTATTTTCGTTGATCCAGTTACATCTCCCAGTGATCTAACATATATACAGTATTCTGAAATTAATGCATACTGCTCTGACCGAAGATATGTGTATATACAGTATATGACTTATTTAATAAGAATAGATTTTTATGCTTCAAGCACACTTAGCAGAATAGAGCAAGGGAGAGTAAATCCATTTCAGCTTTTCCTAAAGTTTTTCACAACTTGCCTGTCCTTAAAGTATTCTCTAGTAAGTCATACAGTGCTTCAGGTTGGAATGTACAGTACCACCTATCTGCAACTCTTTAAAGCAACTGCATCTTTTCCTGGGATCATATGGTTTGGAAAAGTCACAACTAGTTTAAACTGTAGAACAGGTGTTACATTCATATTTCAAAGCAGTTTTGGAACTGAGCCTAGAATACTTGTACAGTCCTATAATAACATAGCTGTCAGACTCTCAATCAGTTTACAAATTATCACAAAAAGAATTGGGAGGAAGCTTAGGAAAAAGCAACCTTGGTTACCATCAAGCTTCTCTAGGTTACCATCTTATAGACAAGTCTGTTTAGTTGTATTGCTAACTAGTCCTCTTGTCAAAATAAAGGGAAGGAATCAAGTGCTGGAGCATTTAAAACTACCCATGGTTTTATTTTCCTTGTTTATCATTCCAAAAGATGGTTTCTCACACAGCCTGCAAATACTATTTTTTTTAGCTCATGCTTGCTGTCTGGGCAATGTTAGATAAGTTAACCTTCTGTCTTCAGAATGCTTAGAACTACCTGACCAGTTCCAACCTCTTCAAGCAAGCAATATTGTTCTAAAGAAATTACAAAAACAAAACAAAACACTTCAAGCTTTGACTGAATTTGAAAACAGTGTAATACAAACTTGGAGCATTTACTGGGCCTTACCTAAAGTTAAAGGAAATATTCAGAAATAGAACAAGTTAAAGATTGTATGATTAAATAAATGTGGAATTCATAACAATATGCAGCAATAGGAATTTCAGGCAGAAAAAATATCAGAGAAAACTGGTATAAAATAATATAACATCCCAGTATGATGGATCAAGTTGGTAATACATTTTCTAAAAACTCTGAAGAGTATAACTATCAGGTTGGATCATGCCTTCATATTTGTTGTAAAGCCCAGGAAGATCTATGATGGAATGAAACAGATTGTAAAATCTGTAATCTTTCTATTAAATATTACTAAAACATTTCTACAGGGTATACTAAATTAGTTTTTCTACTTGCTAAATGCTTCTAGAATATCCTACACTTCTCATTAGAAAATACATACAATTCCTACAGGAGATAGAGCCTCATTGTCTAAAATAACCTTGCATTTTAAAAATAAATCTGACACAGAATTTAATTTAATATGGAAACTATGTTTTGATTATTATTCTACCCATGAGCTTATACCACATCTGAAATCTAAGTTTCTCTTATTTAAGGTATGGATGACTTTATAGATTTCTTATTGACAAGATAGACTAATTTTTCACTTTAAATTCATTAATCAACTTCATTTTAATAAAGATCTGTATTTTCAAAATGACACACTTAAATATGTAGAATTAACATTCTCAGAATGTGTACTTAAATGATACTTGTGAATCTCATTCATTTTGTGCTTTTTTTTCTCTTGTTTTGCTGCTGCTTTTTTTTTAAATGTTCAATTAAAAAATGGGTAAAGGTGACCAATTTATGAGCAAAAGTGGATGTCAAAGCATTGGCTCCTGCTTTCACCTGAAATTCATGGGGACCACTGGCCACATTCATTGAGCATATCCCTTTCTGGCAGTTGTCATTCAGAAAAAAATGATCAGATACGGATGAGACAACCAGTCAGGAAAAAGCAACAGGGTACCTTTCAGATACCTTTGGAATAGAACTTCTATAACATCTGTCTGGAACTAACTGATGGGAGTTTGTCCTTCACTATGCCTGGCTCTGCACTTAACACAGCAGAAGGCCAGGTTTGGCCTCATGATTTCAAAATACTTGCACTTACCAGCTTTAGGCTGGGTGGCTGCCTGGAACAGAACCCTGGCTAAGTAACACATTGCCTTACTGAAGGTAATGACAGTGGAAGGATATAAGGTAGACTGCTTGCTTTGGCATGAATCACCTAGGGAGTTCACAGGATCATACCGACTTGCAAATCCTCTCTGGCAAAACAAACAGATGAAGTCATTCCTTGAACTTCTGGGTTTTAATCTAAACTGCTGCTGCTACTCTAAGTAATTTTCTTGGTCTTAGAGCCCTCAGTGGGATTTTGGCCCATGTAGATCTTGCTGCATGGTACATGCAACAGAGAAAATTAGCTGCTCCATGCCAAGCAAGATACGACCCCTGCTGCTGATTTTATCCAAACGCTGCAATCAAACCAGCACGCTGGTGGTCTTTCCATCAGAGATGTCTATAAACAGTTTAAGCAGAAAACAACAACAATAAAATCTGTCTGATCAAGTCAGCTAATCACTGACCTAGATTTGGTGCCAATTTGGGGGGTTACTAAATATAATGCTTAGTTTTTCTTCTGTTGTTAAGGTATAAAGATAATATTTTCTGTTTTGGGGGTCTGATGGTCAACTGCCTTAATTTCATTTTAAAAACAAGGAAGACAACTGATGTTCAACAAGCAAACACTGAGGAAAACAACATGAGAAGCTACTAGTCTTGGAAAGAAAGTATGCAAAAATAATCCGCAGCAGCAGCATCTGTAGTAAACCATGGTTATACCAAAATGACAACTAGCACATGATGCCACCACACAAATGCCCAAATATATTTGTGTCCTGACTTTTGTCACATGTAAGTTGTAACATTAGCATGATAATGACTTGCATATATTGTCATTTGCCCTTCTTCCAAACTTATACTTTTGGTTTTATAACATGCCACTTTGCCTCCAATTTTGCCTCATTTCTCTTTTGTAATTCCTTGATTTGATTCCCTATTCAAGACTCCTAGAGTTTATTATAAGTTCCAATTCAGCCAGAAAAAGATAGAAATGATGTTGTATTTTATAATCCCAACCTTATTGAATGGTGCAAAGAAATAAGTAGATTGTTAACTACCATAAAGGAAGCTGTTTTATAAATCAGGTGACTGATCCGTGCAGCCCATTCTTGGCCCCTCTTAACTAAGAATGATTCTCCATAGTTTCAGAAAAGGATATTTTTTCCTTTTTCCTTCTGGCAGAATTTAATTATTATTACATGCTTATTTACAGCTAATTATAAAGCACACAATTAGAGAAGCAATTATATTATTATTACTTGTATGTCATGTATGCAAACACGTACATTGTTATTAAATACATTTAAAAGTTTTTAAAAGGACTTTCTCCCACATAGTAAAATACATATTCTTTGCTGCCCCAGTTGAAAGGAAGAAATATGTGCTAAGCACCAACTTAGTACTTCGAAATTTAACAGCATTTTTTCAAGGACCACACTAGCACCCTTTATATCGCCATGCACACAGAAAGGGAAAATGCTAGCCATAGAGGAATAATTCTGGTTTGGCTCAACAAAATTGGGATGTCTGGCCATCTACATGATGGTCCCTTCTTTATTGCCAGCTCATTACTATACTCTGAAAGGGCAGGGCTTCAGAGAAGGTGTGTGTATGGGAGGTGTACTGGAGTCTTAAGAGGCCCAATCAGCCAAATTCAGTTTATTGATCAAGTCCAGCCCTTTCCTGCTTTTAAAGAAATCTTTATATTCATTCAATTGGACTTTCAACGAAACCCACAAGATATTCACTAATCTCAGAATGATTAATGAATTCCTCCAGTCCAAATAATATGCCAGTGGATCAAACCGGAATCAGTGATCCTTGTGTTGTCTTTTGTGGCAAATCTGGTTCTGTGAACAACACTTAAGGGCCAAGCCAGAAACACTAATTGCTCTTTGTTCTTTTCATCCTAGCCCTGTTCTGAAGAATGTCTATTTTGGGGGGTTTAAATGTGATCTTGACAGATGTCCTCTTAAGAAATGTACATTCTAATTACAAAGAAAGACGGCTTTTACAGTAACTTTTCTTCTTTCAAATTGAAATCATGTTTATTTGTAAGCTAAAGCATATGTTTTTATGCTTGACAACAACCTTATCCATTTCAGGGCAGTTTGGGAAACACAAAAACAGTTCAAGGTTATGAACCAGACAGATTTCATCTCTCATAAAGTCTGACGTGCAAGTGTGATGAGTGATACAGAAATTTGATTAAATAAATAAATCTGTCCCAGAATCCCCTTCATCTGCATATTTTTCTGATGATACAGAGATATCTGTGCCTGCTCTTTGCTTTTAAAGGCCAATAGTTCCACTGTAGAAATATGATTAAAGTAAAAAAGCTTCCACATACAGTTTAAGGTAAAGATCAAGCATATGTTTGTATGAAATGAAGCATAAAAGGCAGAGCTAGTTTAACAATTTGTAAATCTTCAGCAGCACATATATTATGACTCTATTCCCAAGTCCAAATCACCTGTGCCAAATATAACAAATTTATGAACATATGAAGCAGTAACGCTGCTTTTTTGAGGGAATGAACTTCTGATTATCACCAATACCCGATTACATTATGATAATTTTCTAACTGAGTATTCCCATATCCCAGTTTCCTTTTGTGAAAGGATGTGGTCAAAAAATCAAAAACAAAACAAGCAAAACTGATCTTCAGAACCTGTTTGACCAAGATTTTATTGCTTTGTGAGTTCATACCATTTTAAGTTGAAATTTATTGCAGCGGTTCCATACAAAGATTTTGTTTTTCAGAAAACCCTTTAGGAAAGCTTTTTCTAAAAGGGGATATATTTAAAAAATTGAGAGAGAGGAGAATGGGGGGAAGTATATAACACCCAAATTTGCCCAGTACAATGACAGAATCATAGAACACGCTGGAGCCATTTAGGCCAACAATTTCAACTGCTTGATCCGTGCAGGAATCCAGCTTAAAATATCCCAGACAGATGGTTGTCTGCCTTCATTTCAACACATGCAAGGAAGGAAAGTCACCACCTGTCTGGGCAATTGGTTCCACTGTTGAACTGCTGTTATTGTTAACAAGTTTCTTCTAACATTCTATCAGAATCCACCAGCCTGAAATGTAAATCTATTATTCTATAACTTGCACTCTGGAACTAGAAAGAACCTAGTTTGACTTTTTTGACATTCTTCTATATAATATCCTTTCAGGGACAGTAAACTATTATTTTATCAGCCTTTGATATAAAAGAGTGTTTATGTAATGTTGTAAATTGACACAATTATGTTCTTTAATATTTGATGGACATTCATCAAAATACACACCACATTAGTGTGTTAAAATGCAGTTTTACTGTATGTGAAGAATGCTACTCTATCTGCCTTTAGTCCTCTTTTCAAGAGCAAATATTTCATTCTCTTTATCAAATGTAATTTCTAGCCCCTTAATCATCCTGTCTGCCCTTCTCTAAATCTCTAAAAGGAATTTGAGAGGCACATAATAGGTGTTGAACCACAATTTGCACATCCATGCAATATTTCCTTGATTCTGTTTGTTGTCCTTTTCAGCAGTTTCCCAAGTTTTATTTTACTTATATTTTTGAATTGCTCCTCATTTTAAAAAAGTCATTTATGTAACCATTCAGAGATGCATTAGCAAGAATTATTCACAGTGATGCAATTTTATCATTGATCTGTACGCAAGTGTTATGACATTGTCTTTCATTTATTTCTTTTCCCAAAGACATCACATAAAAGTACCTTTTTCTACAGCTGTTACACACAGCTGTCCACAATATCTTCCTAATCCCTTTCCTAATCAGTTACTATAACTTGAGACAGTTTCTCTCTCTCTCCCAACCATATGCCTTGATTGCTCAAACAGAATTGCAATCTTCATTCTTCCATTGTGAAAACAATAATTAGGTACAGTGAGTTGGATTGTATCAACAAGTATTAATTATTTCAATTTGTCCCTGCAAATTCACAATGATCCTGAACATCTCCACTGGTTTCCACTTCTTTTTCAAACATAGTCATTCTTTCTACTGCATCATCTGCTTGCACCACATGTACAAAGCATATGACTTTCTACTTGCTGATCATCATGTCTAAAGATCAGCCAGTTTTTATTTCATGCTGAAATACAGATAAAAGTTCCTGTTTCTTCTTGCAGTCCATGATTCAAACGCATCTATTCTCTTGCTCTTTCTCAACATCCAGATTTCACAAGTGTATGTTACTATTTTTGTTGTCATAAAAATATAATTATCTTAGTTGATCTTGTAGATATTTACCATTGCTTTTCTCCCTGGAATTAATATTTCTACTCTCCTAGTACACTGTCTCTTTTTGTCTATTTTTAAACTCTCAAAACAACTATCTACCACTTTCATTTTGCTGTCAACTGTAAATTCACTAAACAGTCTGATTGGCATTTCATTTATCTGAATATTTAACATTAAAATTAATTTACTTTCATACTTGCTTTTAAGACTTCTTTATTTTTCACTGACCAAAAGGTGTCATCTACGGATTTCGAATTATTGTACTTCCAGTTTTGATTCCAGCTGTCATTTCTTCCAATATTGCTATTCTTATTACCTCTTTGTTCAAGTTAAAAAATTATGCAAATACAGTAGTATGTTTCATTCTCTTACTCCCTTTCCTATTTTGAACCACTTTGATTTTCCAAATTCAATAATCACAGTATCTTTGAGTTTATTGTAAAGGCTCTTTAAAAAAATAAAATATTTTTATTTTTTATTCTAAAGTATTCTAGCTTACCCATTAGAGCTAGTTTGCTATAGTGGTTAAAGACAACAAGCTAATTAGAAACCAAGAGACCTAGTTCTAATCCTTCTCAGGCATGAAACCAGCTGGGTGACTTTGGGCAAATGTCTCTCTCTCAGCTTTAAGAAGAAAGCAATAACAAGCCACTTCAAAAATGTTACCAAGAAAACTTCATGGAGTTATCCAGGAAGTCACCAGATATTAATGCTGACTTGAAAGTGCATACACACATTGCCAACTGGCAGGAGATTCTGGTGAGCTATAGAGAAGGGCTGCAGTCATTCAGAGTCACCAAAAGCACAAAGGCAGGGTGAAATAAGGAGGCCTATGCTAATGCTTATGTCATTTACACGTAAGCATGTTCCAAAGGCTGTTTCATCTAGGTACACATCTGCATCTGAACAAAAGATGCACCTGAGGTACAAGGCTACCACTACTATAATAAATTCATTGCAGAGACAGCTTTTTTATGACTTTCCTGCCTTTTTTGTATTCTCTTTCTAGTTTTCAGCAGCACTTAAAACTTTCCCCCCTTATCTTGCTTACCCAGCATCATCATGCCTGCTGATGAAAATACTTCATACAAACTTTTGGCTCTCTGTAGATTTTCTTTAGGCCCAATTCAAAAGGGTAATAATAACCTATTATTAAATAGCCACAGGCTTACCACTGGGATATGAGATCAAATGCTTTTGTTCTTGATAGCTGCTGCTTTCTTCCTCTGAGAGACTTTCATAGCTGTTTTCCATTTTTTTTAAAGAAATAGGAACTTACTCTACCAATTTCCATGTAACATCTAGTTGGAAGAAATTTAATCTTGGGTCTCCCCAGCATATTCCACTCAATTTAGTTCCCCACCCCTCAATATTTCATAGCAGACCTCGGGTTGTGTTCATTTGGGGTAAGAGAATATGCTGAGGAACAGATGGTGTCAATGTGAAAGTGAGTTCCCTAGATATGGGGACTAATTACATCAAGTTGCTTGACCATCAAACTGCTATCAATACAGAGTCTCACTTCATAAATTTTAAGCTGCTAATAACAAGACTGGACAGAAGTTTTAAAGCTTCAGTGGGCAGTTTAAAATTAACTTACTCCCTTTCAGCAGAAAATTCAACCAATGTGATTCCAGCTCTGCTTCTTAAATCACTTAGATTCCCATGGTACCCTTTGAAAAGTGCATAGCAAAATCTTTAAGAAGTGATTCATATTATAAGCTCAACTCAATGACCAAAAGCTCCTAAGACAGGGAGCCAAAGTCTATGTTATGCTGGAAGATCATGACAGATTTCTCAATCAGTGCAGCCATCGGAAAATTGCCCTCAACGCTCATGGCCTTATGTGTTAATGGGAGTGAGAAACTGCGTGATGCTTCATTTTTTTTTCTTGTGTGAAGCAAATAGCAGCTGGGGTGAGAAGACACTGTTGAAGAGTTACCCCTCTCAGCTGCCATATTGCTTCTTAACTGAATCAACTATATTCAGACATCTTTGTCATGTATTAGTTCATATATTGCACTGAACTATAGTTTGTTAAACAATGTATAAATACTTATTTCACACATAAGGCAAAGCTATAATCCTGATGCAAAACTTTTATTAGGCTGGTTCTCACAATTGGCTTTTGAATGGGTAGGCCAGGTACCAGAATCCCAAAAGCAGGGAGGATTTGGCAAGAAAAAAGACTTCATTTTCTTCACCGATAAATGGAATTAAAATTATTTGTTGTCAAAGGATGACTCTCCAATCTAGTTTGCACTTCATTTTGGAGATTTCTAAGACTTTATCAAAGGCTGCAGTGGCCTCAGGTTGCACTCCTGTTGTAAACCAAAGTTTAAAGCATAATGCCTGAATTCAGACATCACACTAAGCCAAAACCAAACAAATCATATTACTGCTCATTGTTTAAACTGAACATCCCTGACTGCTACTGGGAACAGTGGTTACAGATGTTCTAGTGTATTAGGTAGCCTGATCCAAATTCTTTGCCTCCTAATGTGACTGTTATGGAAGTGTTTGAACTCTTAAAGCTCTGTTCAAAACTATGGATTCCCTTGCCACTTGCCACTTACATTACTGGAAGACCAGGTTTTAAAAGATAGGGAAAATACATGCCTTCAGGTTTCAGGCATATGCTTGTGAGCAGATCTCCTACTCCCACAAATATAATACCAAGGTTTGGGGAAATCAGAGGACAGAAATGGCCTCTCCTCTATTTTCAGAAATCCTACTTATCTGGATTACATAACGCCACTCCCTGATCTTTTCTGTATTTGGTGGAAGCTGGAGGGACAACCATGAGCATTTGCTTCCTTGAGCACAGTTCAATCTACTGAAGTCATGTGCCAAGGATAGCCCAGGTGCATTGGTCCTATGCATTTCTTGAGGCATTAGTACTTATAGAACAACTTGTCCAAAGCATATGTTATAGGTTCTGTTTTCTGGGGGAAAATATGATGTACAATACTATACAAGACTATACTATACCATACATTTTTTGTCTAGATGGTTTTTAGATATTAAAAGAGCATCATGAATACAAATACATTTAAAAATTATAGTAACAAAATAATAAGTAATATCAAACAATAAGAATAATACATACATAACCATGCATATTTGATACCTGTGGTTTTAAGTGTTTTGAAACACAGGCAGAATCTCCATGAAGATTTATTTTACAGTAATTGCTTCCTACATGTGGAACACCGGCCAAGGGACAGAATTACTGCTTTTTATTCAAGGGAGAATTTTTTAACTTGTCCTGATTTTTCCCCCTTTTTCTAGCAAATAGAGGGGTATCTTCCATATTCTTTCTTACCAGAATTCCTATCCTTGCTTTCCTTTTTGGCGATGTTTAATATTAAGCCTTAAAATTTGGCAAATGCAAAAGATTCCTACCTATAACATAGTCCCTAACCTGACAAATGTTATGAAGGAACTGTTGCTGTTCGTGATATCTAGGCACAAATGGGCTTCATTCATTCATTGCATTGGTATTTAGAATTTAAATATTATGGCCCTACATTTGCAGAGAAGTGTCCTTCTCAGGATAGTCCTTCACACTTTATCACCTTGTTGCAGAAAAGGACAACTTATTTTTAAAATAAAAACAGATTACTTTTTTAACTGTGCATATATCAAAATGCTTCTCCATAACTATAAAATATTTTAAAACTCTCTACCTCTTGCATGGAAGGTGGGGAGAAAAAGAATAGGCTATGTTTAGTGTCACTGGCCCCTAGTAGTCCTTTCATTCCAATCACTGATCTGGTCTTTTTTGTTGCTATCCACATGACTCCCAATCTCCAGGTAGTCATTTTAGAATCAATGGTCATTTGAAGAGCCACCAGATCTTGGGCAGACCCTAGATTTTAGTCCCATGGTCCAAGCCTAGAAGTGTATGGAATGTTCAGTATGGGAGCTCTTCTCCAAGGTTGAAGATCTCTCCCCAGACTGACCCCTTTCCATAGATAGTTCTGCAGGTCAAATCAAATGATGTGATAACGCAATCAGGTTTTCTTTTCATTATT
>JANHZU010001503.1:200250-215726 GCA_032468055.1 Acrochordus granulatus | reverse complement strand
CCAGTCCAGATGCCTGTTTTTTAAATTTTGTTGCGATGCAATTACCCTGGACGAGTGAGAGTCTTCACAGACATCATTTCGTATCTGTAGTTCGTAGCCCAGAAAACCATAATATGGGCTTATGGTGAGAATCTAAATTAAGATCAGAAGGCACCAAGGTCATTGGACACACCTTATCTTTTTCTTTTGGATCACTTTTCAATCAGGGAGCTTGATATAGGAAAACTTAGCTAGAAATACAGTAGAGGCCTTTGCAAAGGGGATTCATCAAAAAGCATTAGGATTAAGAATACTTCCTCCAAGATGAACTGCTTCCTAAGATTAATGTCATGAAGTTTAAGATTCTCATCATTTCTTAAATGCAGATTACAACATAGTGTGTTAGTATGTATAATGTTGCTGGAGATTTTGTTGATATTCCTCTAGAGCAGTGTTGCTCAACCTCAGCAACTTTAAGAGGTATGAGCTTCAACTCGAGTGCTGCTTCCAAATACTCACAATTCCTTTTTTATTTTAATGAGAAAATCAGGTTGAACCACTTGCAGCACCTCTGATCTTTAAAATGGGAATTGAGCATCTGTTAACTTCAGCTATATTACTTGCCAGTCTAAATATGTTCTCACATCCAAAGATAAAGAAAGGCTCATTGGTCAGCATCAATAGATCTATTTTCATTCAATGGCCATAGGGAAGTGGTTGCTTCAATTCAGGTAAAATGGTACAAGTCCATTGTGTTGCATTGTAATGATGTGCTCAAGAAGTGTATAATGTCTACAGAATTTTCATTCTCAGCATGACAAAGAAACACCAGCATATATTTGTGGAGTTTAGAGATCAATAGAGAAAGCCAGCCAATGTCCAAAATAGTTTAAATTATGAAAGTAATGGTGGTAGATAATAGGACAAGAAACACTTTGAGTTCAGCAACAAAACAACTGCATAAATAAAGTTCAGATTCACATAGTCTGGGGAAAGAACAAATTTGCATTATTTATGTTGTGAACTTAGACCAGCTCAGTTCTTTAAAAAAAAATCTAAAGTGATCAAAGGTTTAAGGGATTCACTGGAATGTAAAATCCCAAAATTGGCTTAATGTACTTTCCAAGATTATTTCTATTGGTCATTAACTGAATGGAGGGAGGGGAGGGATTTAAGTGATTACAAGACAGAGAACAGCAGCCATTGTGCATCTGTTGCACCTTATTTCTGCTGGAACATCATATGACAAGCCCAGTATCATCCTGTGAGTAACATCAGGTTGCAGACTGTACTTCTCCATCCCAATGAAATGAGAGAGTTAAAATGCACTCAATCTATACCATGTATTAAACCAAAAAACACAGGAATTGTGGAAGGAGAAAGTGAATGGTAGCAATTTTGTCATAATTCCCCTATTAACTGTACCATGCACATTGCCTTCCCCCCCACTTATTGCATGCCTTCAATTTTAGGCTGTATTGGAGATTAGCTTTACAGAGACACAAAGGCAGCATTGTGTAGCTGCAATATGGACACTTGTTGACATCCTGCTCTAGTCAAACCAGTTTTGTCAGACTCTGTGGTGCTGCCAATTTATTTATCTTTTTGTTTGTTTGCCATTTTCTTAATATTTTGTTTTTCTGGATTAAACAAAGGATGACAATCTTTGCAGCCAACAGCTGCGCTTTTTGTTTTTTTCACATTGTTTGCAGCCACAGTGGGCAAGAGAATGATGTAACAATCCCCCCCAGTCTATGCAAAGGGATAGAAGGACTTTTTTTTAGGGGGGCTGCCAATTATGAAGATGTCCTAAGCATATTTGATGGCAAAATACCTCCTGTGCATTTGTTTCTCCACATGAATTAGGCAGAAAATCAGGTGATCAATCAGACATTCAGGACAGGGAAGTAAAAATAAATCAAGATGGCAACCACAACCATCTGATTAAAGTCCTGTTCCATATTACATATGTGGAATTTTAAAAGGGGCAGGGCTTCAATGGTACAGACAAGGCTGCCATCTTGACTTTTTTGACCCTCCGTAGACACTTTTTAGTTTTTGTGTTATATTTAAACACAACAGTTAAATATAATGAAAGAAAAATGCCAAGCTATTTGCCATTTAATTTTATTTTTTTTATCATGACAAGAAAATGCTGCTACTTTGAAGTGGTATCATGTCTCTGGCATAAAAGGTATTTTTGGAGCCTGGCGTTATAAGATCTATCTGTTTTCCTAGGCATGGGGTTCAGGAGGGTCATCAACCCCACATTGTTAGTATTCAGGATGTTAGCTACTACTTTGTGTGTTGTTGATCATGATATGCATTTTCTATATTCTCTTTTTTTAAATCTTTGTTAGCTGCCCAGAGTCACATCAGTGAGATGGGCAGTGTATACATCCATTTAAATAAATAAATAAATTTTACTTCTCTTCTTCTGCTTTAACTCTTCCCTGGTCTTTTATGATTTTCTTTCTGCCGACGTCACTCAGTCGGCCCACGTCACTCAGTTTATCTGGGGATTTGGACAGAAGAGTCACAGACATGTGGAGCAGACCTTTCACTTCCTTGTCCGATCCCCCCAAATTTACTAACTCAAGTTTTGAAATCTGTAGCTGGAGGCACTACTGGATTTGATTGGAAGCAATAATCAGGAATGCAGTTAAGATGGTAGGTGCTGTTGGCTGAGGATCTAATGCAGGGATGACAAACCTTTTGGGCTCGGAAAATGCCTCAGTCGGTTCTTCTAGCATGTCCCACACACAAGAGAAACACTTCCCTATCTCCCTGCCCTATCCAGGCCACCATCAACAGTGGCATTCAGCAGCGGTGCTGAGGCTGGGCCTGAAGTAGAGGCCCGGACTCAACCCCAGGCCTAGCGCCAGCTCTGCCACTCCAAAAGGCCACCTCAGATCATCCTCTCAGGTACGATGGCCCCGCGACCCGGTGCTCCCCAGGGTCGGGTGCATGCTGCTTACCGCCCGGGGGTGTCCTCTTTCCGTGAACAGGCTCCTCTGGCTTACGCAAAGCTGCCCTGGATCACACGAGGCCTTCATTTGTGGACCAGCTTCAGAAAATGCTCTTCTGCAGCCTCCGCGGCCTCTGAAAATCACCCAAACCGCATTCCTCACCCCCCCCCGCTTTTATGTATGAAATATTTGTAGCCCACTTCGCTAGTCTGCCGGGTTTGTTTTTATTTTTATTTTATTTTTTTTAAATGTTTTTAATTAATGTTTTCAAGCATTTTTTTTTGTTAGCCGTCGAGAGACTCCGGATTTCGGCGGCATATAAATAAAATAAATAAATAAAAAGTCCACATTTGCGTGATTTTCGGTGGCTGCACAGGAGCGCGGCCCTCTCACACAGCTCCCAGAGGCCACGCAAGAGCACGCCCCATTCCCGCCCGGCTTCTGAAAATCAGAGCACGCTTTTGAGCATAGTTACCAGGTGTTGCCCATTGGCGTAAACGCTGGCGTGTCAACCAAACAACGTTGCGGGTCAGCTTTGAAGCACGTACCGTTACTGATCCCACAATCTTGGGGGAGATGTGCGTCTCCTTTCAAACGTACAGCTTGGGGGGAAAGCACCCCCCCCGGCTTGACCAGCTGCAGGAGCAAATTGTGATGCAACCCAACGGCGAGAATCACTTCCCACCCTGGCCGTTTGAAATGCGCTCCTCCTTGTTCAGCTGTGCACACATTTGCCATACACTGTGGCACAAGTTGTCAGGAGGTAGGAAAGGCTATCGCTCCTCATTCACAGCACACCTGATAGAGAGTTTGTCTCTACGTGATGGTAGATGCCACAGCCAGTTTTGCTTCTCAGGTGTCTTTTCCTCTCCAGAGCTGAACAGGTCCCGGATTTAACCATCCTCATGGTTCTCACCTCGAACTTCCTCCTGCTGTCTCTGCCATGATAGGGCGTGACTTCCGTAAAAGAGAATTGGGAGAGGGAAGGGGAAGTTTTGAACGGATTGCAAACATCACAAGATTGCAGAAGGTAGAAAAGCACCATAATGGCCTCCAGTTGACTTGAGGCTGCATATTAACCATTAAAAATGCCTTTGGGGGAGTTCTTATACTTTTATATTTCACTTTATACTGACCAGGGTCCCTCTCTGAAGGAGACGGGCAGTTTAAACATGTGACAAGCAAACAAATCAGGAAAAACCTCCACAGTAGCCCATTTGCTCATCAGCTGTTTCTGTTCACACGATGCAAAGGAAAATGTTTGTTTAAATCTGAGTTCTTGAACTTTATTCACGTTTTGCTGAAACATAACCAAGATCTCATAAAAAGAGTAATAGTGATTAATACATAGTTATGATTAATAGAGTTGCCTCAATTCTTTATTATAGAATTTAACTGTACAGAAACTTCTGCTCCAGCTCTCATTTTTATGATAGTTTAAAATATTTTTATTTCATAAATATTTTAAATTAGCATTTTATTTTCAATGTCATCATTAAATATTCAGTAGAAAATATTGATAAGCATCAAATTAATATGAATTTAAAATATTTTAAAATTTTAAAAAACAATTTTTGAAATCTGAGTTTTCAGACTAAGTGGGCCTTTGATCCATTGTGATTACTTTTTAAGATTAGAATGTAATCAGAAAGAAGGAGATGCCTCTAATTCTAACTCTCCTTCATATATCTGGAAAGCTGTTTGATTATTATGGTTGATCGCAGAGTCAGCTAGATGTTTAAACTGGATTTGGAATTTATATCCACCTATCAAGTTTTTCACTTCATTTCTGCTTTATTTTCTACATCATTACAACATATTTTCAGGTTGTTCACTGGAACTTTTCAGTGTGATTAGTGGTCTGTTGTAATGTGGCTACTACATATAGCGAAATCTGAAAAAAATATGTTTGCAAAGTCTTTGGAAGACAATGTTCAAAGATGCAAACATTTCACATTTAAAGCAGTCATTTTGATGAAAGTGTACAGAGGTTCTAGTCCACTTTCTTGGATAAGTTCCAATTGCTGACGCCTGGAGATATGAAGACTGATCAACCATTTGTACGATCAACCGATGTCATTCTTGGCTTGTAACAGCAAAAGACAGAGAAATATTAGGTTGAATCCAGGAGGTTCCAATTCTTCTTCAGTAACTTTTTAAAAAATAAGTGAGCAATCAGGCTGTTCCAGAAGGCTTCTACTGAATCTAAAAAGCCATATATCAGTGGCCAACATGAGTTAGGTCCTGAAGCAAGTGGCTGTTGGTCAACTCCATACAACTTTCAGACCAATGAAGAAAATGTATGAACCAGTTTCCCATCTCTACCTTAAACAACCAAGAACAGAGCTAAGTGCACTGGAGCTGTTGTGATATGTGCTTTTTGTATCCTGTGAGCTCTCAAACCCTTGTCCTATGTTTTCAATTTAGTTTATTTTTCTCCCTTAATGGGTTCTTCTTAAACTCGCTTTACTGTGCAATAAGTTCTTCCTATAAAGCATCAGTAAAACTTCAAAGGATTTATTTGGCATGAAGGATATCTCTTCCACAATTCCTATGTTGTGATCCTATCTTTTAGCATTTTATTGAAATTATATCATCATCAATCATTTTATTATGTCTGCCCCCACCAGAAGGGCTCTGGCTGGATGACAGATTGGACTATATAATTAAAAATAATAGCAAAACATAGCAGCCTGACTAAAAGCAATCATCATAATAAAAAAATTAAAAAAACATGACAGGGGCTCCACAAACACACTAGTCCTGGGCCTGGGAATAGAGCCAGGTCTTAAGGGCCTTCCAGAACCCCAGGAGAGAGGGTATTGTAGTATCTATGGGTTGATGCTGTTCCACAGAATGGGGGTGAAGACATGCTTTCTTGGTCCCACAAGATGACAGCATTTATCTGAGGGAAGTTAAAGTGAACTCATTGTCCTAATGTACTAAGCAGATAGAAATTATTGGAAATAGATAGTCCCACAGATAATCAGGCCCTGTGCCATGATGACCTTTATAAGTGGCACCAGCACTTTCAATTGTACCTGGAAGTCAACCAGTAACCAGTGCAGCTCATGCAGCAGCAATACTACATGGGCCTAATGACAAGCTCCTATTGTGGCTCATACTGCTGTATTTTGAACCAATTGTAGCATCTGGATGGTCTTCAAAGGCAGCCCTATACACAGCATATAGTCTAGTTGTGAAATGACAGGCATGAGTTACTGTTTGAAGGGCCACGTGGTTAAGGAAAGGACACAACTTGCAAACAAAATGAACTTGTGCAAAGGCCCCTCTGGCCCTCGCTTCTATCTGTTCATTTAGCAATAGCTGTGAGTCCAGAGGACCCCAAGTTGCACACTGGTCTCGAATGTGGAAATGAAATCCCAGCCAAGACCAAAAGAGAAAATGTCCTTGAACCAGCAGAGGGCAAACACCACAGCTATTGAAGGTAGTCAAGATTGAGCCAAAGTCTGTTCTTCATCCAGATCTGAAAAAACCTCCAGAACACCTTGACAGCTTCACTTGTATGGCCCAGAGTTGAGATCTAAAGCTGTATATAATTAACATACTTTGATACTGAACCCTGATCTGATGGATGATCTAACTCAATGGTTTTATGTAGATGTTAAATAAGATTGGGGGAGAATGCTGAGACTTGAGGACTCCACAAGTGAGGGGTTGCAAGTATGATCTCTTTCCTCCTATTTGTACTAACTTGAAATCAAGAAGGAGATCAACCATTGCAACACAGTGCTTTTCATTCCCGATCCCTGCTGCCACTCCAGGATACTATAGTGGACCATATCAAAGTTGATGACAGATCAAGAAGTCAATGGATGGATGCACCATCCATCCCCCATCTAAATAGGGATGCTAGATGGCTATTTTGGCAGACACAATAAGGACAGAGAAATAACATTTATCCTCCCTTATTGCCATAATATGGGCTCAAATATGGGCTTTTGTGTTTGGTTGGATTCACTTTATGCTCCAGGCGTCATTCTTGTTTCATCTCATGGAGTTGTTCAAAAAAAAAAAAAACAAGGTGCACTTCAGGGTAAGCACAAAGAGAAAAATTGTATAGGAGCAATCTTGCTCAGAGTCCCAATGACCTGCCTATTCCAGGTTGCAGTTAATATCCTTTTTAGAAATGATGATTTCTTTGTTAGTTAATTACTCCAATGAACTGCACCGCACTTCCTGAATGATTTAAGAAGCCATATTTTATGCTAAATCAATCAATCAACTAACCTCATTGTATCAGAAGAACTCTTATCCTTTGGCCTTGCAATCCTCTTACAAAGTTGCATTTTTCCCTTTGTAAACAATAGATTTCTGCGTTAGGATGAATTGTGGATTTGTGACAGCATTTCACACAATGTCATACAGTACTTCTGTTCTCTACTCAGAGATCCTTACCTTATGCAATTCTTTAGTTCTAGAACAAGGGTGTTCAACCTTGGCAACTTTAAATGTGCAGACTTCAACTCCCAGAATTCCTCAGCCAGCTATAGAATTACTTGGGTGGCAGGGTAAAGGAAGGAATTCTGGGAGTTGAAGGCTGCACATCTTAAAGTTGCCAAGGTTGAATACCTCTGCTCTAGAACCTGGGAACCTTTGGATCTGCTTATTGTCTAACCAACCAGTGAAGTTGGTAGAGATGTTTCAACTCTGAATCAGATTCCTTTCTTCCCTGTTTTACAGTACCATTCCAACTCCCACCCCCTACTTCTTTCAGGAACCAGCAGATCAACAGTTTAAAAACTCTTTGCTGAGGAAACTCATGGACTTTAATCCGATTAAATATGCACCAGTTTCCAGAACTTGCCTTCCCCATTCCCAAACTCATTTTCTTATCCATCTTATTCAGGAGACCTTTTCCAGCTTGAAAAACTATTGCTCATTTTTGGCAGGAGCCCTGCATCTTTTTTTTTTCTCCCTCTGGTAGAGATTTGGGCAATGAATCAGCTACCTGCAGCTGTTCTTTACCCTGCCACCCAAGTGCAGGAATTTCAAATATGAATGTTGCAATGTATGTACCTTTTTGAAGCACTCATTTAAATTAATGTGAACCCTTTCTCTACCTCAGACTTTTAGACCAATTTAAGCTTTAGCATTCCTTCCCCCTCCCCCTTTCCAAAATTAAGCAATAGCAAAGTTTGCCCCCTCTCTTTAACCTCTCCTTACTATTTTGGAGAGCAAAAACTTGTTGCAGTGAAAAGTAAAGAAATGGAAAAATGAATCTGGCTGCCCTTAAGCCTGTGATGTGTCATTAATAAGGAAGTTCTGTGGCTAACATCTATATCTCGGTCCTCAGAGCGGATAAAATGACAGCTTCGCTCAAGTCTTTCATGTTTTTGTGTATGTGTGTGTGATTGATTTCACAGCAGGCCTTGCCAGCTGGAGGAAGGGAAGGAAGGAGATGCTGGGTAAAATTCTGACTCCCATACACATGCAGACCCATAACCTGGAAAGTTCAACTTTTTTTGAGAAACAGAATATGTTAAAACGTCACTCAGGGTTTTATCTGGTAGACAGGGATGCACTTATCTTTTCAGCTACCTTCAGTGGTGAGAAGCTCTCTCTTGCTGTACAGCCTACACCTGGTTGGGGTGCCAAGATTGGTCTTCCAATTGCCCTGAAAGTTTGCAATATGGACAAATGTTTTTTCTACTTCGTCCTCAATTTCTTTTTGCAGTCATCTTGAGCTTTCTTTATTGTTGTGAGGTAATAGGGGGATTTTTTGTCTATCCTTTTGTAGCTTCTGTGGCTGTCCACACTCCTGAGTCATCTAAAAATGACTCATAGAAGTAAGTTTGCTTATGAATTATTTGTGTTATGGAAAGTCAGAGAGGCTGCAGCTCACCAGAGGGATTATTGTGCAATGAAAAACTCTCTCTCCATATAATATAATATATAATAGTCTGCATAACTAAAACTCTACACCCTATCCACGAGGAATTGGAATTGGACCATTGGAATTGTCTCCTGCTATGAAAAATTAAAAGCAAATTCTTTTCTACCAAACTGAATGAGGATTGGAGGGGATGCAGCAACAAAAAATTCAATACAACAAAATTTCCTTCAAACATTATCTAGCTTCCCCACCTCTGCTACACATTACTTGACAATATGATACAACAAAAAAAAAACCACCTCTATTACATTCAGCAGTGCTTTGTGCAGGTTTGTGTACTTGGGCTTAGTTGTGCCAATAATGTATTTATTTGCTTTTGATTAAGGGTAATTGATAAGGGAACTGAGAGATTTTAAAGATACAAACACAATGTTGCTATAGGTGAAAATGAGAAATGAGGCCTTGTATGTTGATTTATTTTGAATCATAAATTCAAAAATAAAAAAATAGAAAGCTCTGCAAGTTAGGTGGTGAATAAATTGAATTATTTAGTGGCAATGGCAGGAACATTTCATGCCTGGAAGATGGCTAAAGTAGCATGAGACCAGAAAGATAATCTTAAGGGAGGAAAGAAAGAGAAGGGGGAGAGAATCCTACCTGTTGGACTTCTAGGTTTTCTACCATTTCCTTCTATAATATATAAATCAATAAAGTTGAAATTGTATTTTCTATTTTTTCAAAAAGGTTATTAAATTTTTATCATTTTCTCTTCCCTACACCCAAATATTTCTGGGACACCTAAAATCAGAAAGAGGCTTGTTAGCAGGAACACTCTCAGTCACTTTTGTGAGTTCAGTGGCACACAAGTTTGATATATAAATAAATAGAATGAACACTCCATCTGTGGAGTACTTTTCCTAATGAAGGAAGCTTTCCTAATGCCTGTCTGGTGCCAGATAAAAACTTTTAAAATGTTCCCCAGACATTTTAAAAGAAACCAGTTTTCAGTTATTGAATATTGTTTTGTTGATGGTTTGATGATTTATCTGCTAGATGTACTATATTAATGATATTATGGTATCAAAATCATAAAACGTCAATAAGTTTTCAGTAGATTGATACTCCACCAAGCAATTGCAGTAGTCAGAAATAATACTTGGCAGTGGCAGGAAAGGTAGTATCAAAATAGATCAAATGGTGACATGCCTGACCTGCATTTTAACCCCAATCAGTTTTGATAAATTAGCCATATGCATGTTCACATTTACATCATGTGATATATATATATATAAACTACTGCAAGGAAAGTAGCCTATCTTTAGCTTTGTCAGTCAGAAAGCTCCAAACATGTACAAGGGCATTTTGGTAACTTCAGCAACTAGTGAAGGATTGAGAGCCAACCCCATCAAACAGTTTAATGTAGAAAATCTATAATAAACAATGAAAAAAAATTGGGATTTCATAAAGAACTAATTGAGAGAAACATTGGTTCAAATGGAACAAATTTGATCAGATTTGGTCTTGAACATGAGTTAAGTCTTAGAGAAAACTTCCTTTCCCATTAATTAAAGAGGAATAGTGTAGTTAATATAGAAGATGGGGATCATATGCACCTTATCTCATCCTCATAGCTTTCTTAATGCCATTAGGGTCATCATAAGCTCTTAAATCAAATTATACTAAGATCATCAAAAAATTTCATGTTCACCAACCCTTATCTGATTTCTCTGGGAAAGTTGACAAATGCCACTTTTCCCTACCAGATCTTCATACAGAAATAGGTTTCAACTGTACAATCAAGTCCCAATAAGTTATTTCACTTCATGGAACACTTAATGCACTATAGGAACAACAGCAATGCAATGCAGTAGAAATAAATCTCCACAAGAAAGATGCCGAAGATTTGTTTTCCAACAGCTGCATTTATAGTCAGAACGTACGACAAATCAGACAAACTAAAGCAGTCAGTCCAAGGGAATTATTTAAATCAAGTATATAGTGAGAGGGCCAGTAAGTCTGACAATTTTTCAATCCTGTTTTCTACCTAAAAAAATGGCAGCACAATGTCTTATAACCAATTTCCCTAAACTTTCTTCTAACCTTTCCAAATAAAAAGAGTCTCCTTGATTCTGTGTGTTAATAGGCAACACACATCTAACATCAGACAGCTGCACTGAGTAGTGCACATGGCCAGAATTCAAAGATTGACACTTGATTAGCTCATTGCAGGTGGCATTAAGAATAAAAAGGCGACAAAGAAAATTCAGTCCCCTGCCACCATCCACTCACCCCTAGCCAGAATCTAAATAATATTGGCACAAATAACCCAAATTTTTATTCCTTAGAGAAGAAGGAGGCAGGAAGAAGTGTCATCTATTGGCTTCTTTACTGGGTACCCTCTTGAGCAAAGCTCCAAGAGGAAACACTTCAGCCAAGAGAGGATTTGTACTTATGAAATTCTGTTGCCATGAAGTTGTTTCTTCACATACTTGATATTTCCTCTCTGATGGGACAGCTGCTGTCACAAATCCAGCAGTGCCAACAAATTCATATAGGCCAACATGTGCCTTCATTACAGGCAGGAAAACAGGTTCAGGAGAAGAGTGTTTTC
The DNA here is from genome assembly GCA_032468055.1 of Acrochordus granulatus. NCBI lineage: Eukaryota > Metazoa > Chordata > Lepidosauria > Squamata > Acrochordidae > Acrochordus > Acrochordus granulatus. The sequence goes on along the minus strand of JANHZU010001503.1, from coordinate 204,310 downwards.
ATTCATTCCTTCATTCCAGAGATAATGTTGTCCCTTTGTAATTTTCCATGGATTTATTTAACAGATAGACTAAACAAGTAAAGAAAAACTAAAATTGTACAATAATTAGGAATAATTTAAAATATATAAGCAACAGCATTTACTGCATAGTAAAAACCAGTATAATGTAGATTAAAAATCAGCAGAAAACAGTGCTATTTGCATGAGGCAGACAACTAAAGTAACAGATGGAAAAGTAAAAACTTGGATTTAACTAGTTATTAACAAACTACAAATATAGTGTCCTTAGATGTTTCAGTATGCTGATTTTGCAGCAGCTGATCTACACTCATGGATTATGATAGGTGGGAAAGCTGACTAATAAGTGGTTTAGTGAAATCAAAACACTGTGAATATTTTGGAAGCATATTCCACACTGCCTTGTTGCCTGAGCCCACACAAAGGTGGGGCTTTTCCTTACTATTCCTAGTAAGGAATATTGTTCTGTCTATAGTAATCATAGAGAGCAAGGTATAAGATTGTACCAATGTAAATGCCCTTCTGTGTGGAGCATGAAGGATGAGAAAAATATCTAGGTATGAGAAAAGGAGGGTCCACAAGCTCATAATAGTGAAGATATGAAATGTTTAATCTTTATGTTTGGACACCAAGACTCAAAACACTCTGAACTCTGCCTATACTTTATCTGGATCCACAGAACATACAGGTAGGAGGGATTGCTTGCCAGAAAAACAAATCCAAATGTATTTGCTTTTCAAAAGAGGAGGTGTAACTGTTCAAAAGCTGGGCCAAGGGCACACCCTGGGATCTTTGTTCTAGCCAGTATTTAAGTCAGTAATGTCTCAGATGGGCCTCAAGGGAGATGCATCCAAGTTCCAACTGAGAAACTGTATCTGTAGTTGATCAAGATACATGAAGAATGAACTTCAAAAGGCTGGATTAAATTATCTCCAAGGTAGAAGTATCTTTGTCCTCACAGAGTTGTACACCATATAGCAGCAAGACCTTCATTTCATATGATTTGCTTCCTGTAGAGGGATAGATATTGCTTTCAAATCTGATCATAAAATGCTTTTTGTGCTCTTGATGAGAGCTCACTTATTTGGTGGCTCCAGAAGGTAGACAGTTGGAAATAAATGCCTAAATATTTTGTGACTTTGACTTGCTCAACAGGCTTATCACTGATTTTGCAATTATTAGAAATGTTAAAATGCTTTTTAGACAACAATAGAATACAATATTTCTTTTAGCATAATCAATTTATAGGATTTCCCTAAAACAAAAAGGACCCTACTGCTCCCAAGCATCTATGAAGCCACCTTATAGATATAATGGTAGCAGCATCTTCATAGAGTAAACTAGAAATGGCCCAGCGGAGGAGGTTTGGGGAATAGAATTTGGGTTTAGCAAATAAAAATATAGAAATTGAATAACAGAGGAACCAGAAAGCAACCCTGCTTGGCTCCTTTTGAGATGCGAATGGAATCAGTTAATTCCCCATTGTTTTTTATCTGATATGCATAATGATAGACTCATAGAGCTGCATTATCAATCTGAGAAAATGATGATCAATGGAAGAAGCCACTAATTTTCTTCACAGCCTCTCCAAAATAATTGAGCTTTCAGAATGGTACAGACAGTTCACCTTCCCTAAGAGAAATACAGAGGTGTGACATGTCAGCCCCCATGTATGAAGCTTTACCTGACTTTCATTGGCATCTGTCTATTCTGGGAGCTTAAGGGAAGGATTTCTTTGGGACCACCTAGTCAGAAAGTTTGTAACAAAGATATTTTGATTATACATCGCGTGCTAATTGGTGATAGCTAGTTGGAGTATTTTCTTATAGATTGCAAATATGATGCAATAGCTTTAGCCTTTAGATAGTGGTAAGAAATTGTTGATGTTGTAAATAGCACCACTGCTCTTCTTGAAAATTCAAAAGCACGAATGTCTAGAGCAAACTCTTCCCTGGCTATTTAGCCTTAAGGTGGAATGTTTACTCAGAAATTTTGCCATCTGGTCTTCTTGGGCTTCCTTGCCAAAGATACAAGGAAAAAGATTAATAAATGAGTTGTGTATGCAATTTAATGTAACAGCCTTTGGAGCTTTCCTTGCCAGATATGTTGCATCATCATTATTATTGAAGTAAGATGTTTTCTCTTCAGGTATATCAGGTGAGTATTGTATTATCCAACTTTTGTCCTATAAGGAACAATTCAAGCAAACTAGAGGCATATATAACTAGTATGTTAATGTATAGATATGAATTTGGCTGTCTTCACTGAATAGGCATAATGGGTATAAGAAGAAGGCTTTAATGTTCTTCAATGGCCTGGAATCTCTTTTCAGTTTTCGGACCAGAGTTGAAGATGGGAGAGAGAGAAAGAGAGAATTAACAGAAATAATTAGACACTTCTGAATCTAAAAGAAAAGAGAACTATCACTTTTCACTTGGAATTAAGCTAGATGGGAAGTAGGTTGGGAACTACAAGGATTGACGGTACTATTTTGGAAATCTGATATACTAACTATATTCTTACTATCTTCCATATTAATCTATTTGCTTCAGTCATGTTCTGCTTTTATATTTGCAAACAAAGTACAAAACAGATGTAGATTTTTAATTTTTCTTTAGAGCTTTGCAACTAATTATCTCTCCCATTAGGGAAGTAGTAAATTGTAGAACCTTCTCGTAATCTTGTGTTATTCCCCAACTGCTGTCCAATGCAGTTGGAAAACATCAGCTAGGACAGTCTAGATGACAGCATTTTCTTTGTTCACTGCATTTAAATATAATACTAGTGCCAGAACAAAATTGTAAGTCACTTCCTTCTAGTAAGAAATAAATCATGATTTGCTTTGCTTTTCTCCTCTCTTAGAAGCCATAAGAGAACAATCATGGGAGAGTCTAGCATGAAGTTACACACATCGTAATAAACTAGTAGAAATCCTCAAAGACTGATTTTCATGATGGAAGCAGTATGAAATGTATTGATTTTCTCACTATTAAGAAGAGAAGTAGAAAACATCAGACACTGGGGAATGCCACAACTTTCCTTTCTGAAGGGAAATTTCTGTTGCTGAATCTTTGTGTTCCATGGAACTCCAAGCTGTCTGCTTGCCTGCCTGTGTGCCTTGAGCCAAAAGTAATGTTGCAATGACTGGCCTTTATTTTATTCCTGTCTGCTATCTTGACAGCACATACCATGAATCAATTTTGTAGGCAAAACCCTTCTTCCTATAAAGAAATAAAGCTATCTTCAGGTGAAATTAGATAGCTTTAATTTCAGAAAGCCATGAAAGTGTATTAGAAAGAAATTCCTGTTTTAACTCTTTGATACATTGCAATACATAAAATACCTTCCTTCAGGACTGCCAGTGAATATTAGGCATCTGACATATTACAGTGGAACTTTGGATTGCGAGCACCTCGGTTTACAAGATTTTCCAAGGAAAATCTAATAAAATTTAATAAAATTTAATTTGGTTAATAAATGACAACTTACAAGACAAGTACCACATGGGAAATCTCACAACGAAGCTGATGGTTCAAGAAAAAAAAGTCATTCAAAAAAAGGAACTCTCAAGACTCAGATTCCAGATTCTTCTTCCAGGCAATCACCCTTCCCCTTGTCTCCCTCACGCCAGCCAGGACTCATCTCAAAGTGTAGGAAGACAGACCCTCTGTCTTCCCTGTCACACACACACAAACTGTTGTCACCTGGCACCATCCAGCCTGTCCCCCTCCTGCCCATCTCTTCTCCATTCTCATAGCACAGAGGCAGATTATGACAAGAAACATTTCCAAATCACCCAGGAAAGACTCCCAGAAAGGCATTGCCGAGGGAAAAGGAAAAAGACCGTTTTGTCCTTGAGTGGTGGCAACATCAGATCCTCAGCACCGGCCGAGCAGCAGCCGATGGCTAGAATCTGCCTCAGAGCGGATCCATAAGTGCTGGATAATTTGTTTTATTTTTACTTAATATTGTGTGTTAATCATTGTTACTTGTTTCAGATATTAGGGACAATCATTTCTACATAAAATTCCATTGAAAATGA
>JANHZU010001503.1:173758-198266 GCA_032468055.1 Acrochordus granulatus | reverse complement strand
CGTCCAAGGGACCCTCAAGAGTCTTCTCCAGCACCACAGTTCAAAGGCATCAATTCTTTGATGCTCAGCCTTCCTTACGGTTCAGCTCTCACAGCCATACAGTACTATGGGGAAAACCATAGCTTTGACTATGCGGACCTTTGTCGGCTATGCGGACCTTTGTCGGCAAGGTGATGTCCCTGCTTCTGAATGCACTGTCCAAGTTAGCCATGGCTCTCCTCCCAAGGAGCAAGCGTCTCTTGATTTCATGGCTGCAGTTACCATCTGCAGTGATCTTGGAGCCCAAGAAGGTGAAAACTGCCACTGTTCCATTTCTTCCCCTTCGACTTGCCAGGAAGTGCTGGGACCGGTTGCCATGATCTTAGTTTTTTTAATGTTGAGTTTCAAGCCAGTTTTTGTATTCTCCTCTTTCACCCTCATCAAAAGGCTCTTTTACTCCTCTTCACTTTCTGCCATTAGAGTGGTATCGTCTGCATATCTGACACTATTTTAGAGGGAGTTTATCCAGGATTTCTCTATTAATAGGACTTAGACAAAGCTCTGTCTAGGTCACAGTGCTGCAGGATTATAGATATGTATAAAGGGATTGCAAACTCTCTCATATCATGAATTTCTATGGTTATCATGAGTGGATAATAATGATTAGGGTATCTCATGACACATTCTTTCATAGGCGGGACTCCCAGGTTACAAGAATTGAACTCCTGTGACATCACAGGTTGATAGGACTCTGTAGAAAAATAGAGGCAATCTACCCCTGGCAATGTCACAGAAGTGGGTTTCTGGCTGATGCAGTACACCAGCAGACCTTTTGTGGCACAGCTGTTGAAAAGCATTGATTAGGGAACGGTTTGTGATCTTTCAATTAATGTGGCAATTTGTGATCTTTCTATCAATCTGGCAATTATTCAAATACTACAATGAAATACTATTCAAAATCCAAACTCTGAGGCTTTTAGTATCAACTTTGGAAATTCCTGAAGACTAATGAAAGGGATACCTAACATCACCATTTTCATAAAGAGAAACAATACTGTAAAATATAGTGCACTGATTAATTTTTATCATACTCACTATGAGGTTCTTCAGTTCTAATTGTCGAACTGTGTAATAGGATTTTATATCTTCTGATATTAAGGTTAATGTGAAGTTTGTATCTTCAAAGAACATTACTTTCTCCTCTTTCTGTGGCCAATATTGTGCACATTTTATCTGGAAGGTAAAAGGCAGAACAAGACTTACATGCAAGTTATTTAACAAAAATAAATATAGAACGAATAGAGATATACTCAAAACACGTCATCAAATAATTAATATATTCACAGAACTTTATTGTAAGATTATATTTTCAATCTGTATAAATCTGCACAGGTGTACTTGTTTATGTACATGTGCATCCAGATATACATATAAACAAACCAAGATATAATGATTTAATCTCAAGAAAAATCCCAATAGTTTTTCTTAAAACACTATAACTAATCAAACACATTTTTTTCAATGACTTGACCTGACATAGTTTCTGAATTTCTGGATCTGCTTTGGGATTATAGAACACATCGCTAAGAAATATGACAAGGCAACAAAATTATCCTGATGATTTAAGGAACACCACTTGGAGAACAGTTGGATGTTCACATGATGATCCCAGGTATAAAGTATAAACTGTAATTCAGGAGAGACGCCCAGTATGCCTCATGCCTGGTGTTAAAAATCCCATTCTTATGAAATAATTTTAATGGCATATGTGATAACTAAAAGACAATAGATTATTACAAAGGAAGTCTGAGTTGCTCAATACCTAAGATTTTGAGTAATCATACTACTTTTCGAAGACATTATCTTCCAGGAAATCCAAGATATGCCTCATTATGATTTGTATATGCTAGAAATATCTATCTAATCCTGGAAAATTGGGAGCCTTATTAGAAAATTCTGGAATTAGAGTGAATTAAATAACACATGTTTTGGTCACAGGAAATACATCCTTGCTAAATGCTATCCTGCAGAAGGCAAAATAATTTCTCTGGCTAGGATTATAACTCAGCAGGAGTTAAGAAGAAAATGTTCATTGCTCACAGATTTTTAGTGTTCAATTTTTCAGAATAATCATCTTATTCTTTCTTTGTTTCTACCATCTAACAAAGACATTAATTATTATACTTATTAAATACCTTATTATTAAAATAATTAAGTATAGGATGATTATACTGAAGGTCTTTTATGGAACAGAATCAAATGGTATTCATAAAAGAAATGCTTTCAACAAGTTGATTATTACTAGATGTAACATTTTTCTTCCTTACAATCCTGAACAGCATGACTCAAGTGGATATGGTAAGAAATTATAAACCTCTGAAAATGTATTTTTCATTACAACATACAAGAGAATTCCCTGCACGTATCATTTTTGGACTACATGGTGATAAATAATGATTCTTATCCATTGAGTGTCCCACGCAACCATTTGTTTCGTGGTGTCGGCAGCCTTCTCCCAAGAGTTCTCTATAATTTCACACTTGGTCCAAAATTGCTGGCAATGGAGAAAAGTACACAGAGGTGGTTGTGGCAATGATGAAACACACAGTCAGAGAAATTTTCTTTTAGATCTATTTCACTATATATATAACTGTAGAATTGGAAGCTTCTATTTCACAATTACTGTGAAAGACTAGTCATTTTCCTCTTCTTTAGGTCAGTGTTGACACCTAGCAATGGCCTGGATGAATCTGCAATTTTTTTGGCAAGATTTCAAAATGGTTTACCACTGCCTTCTTCCTAGGGCTGAAAGAGAGTGACCGTTCAAGGTCACCCAGCTGGCTTCATGTGGAAGGCAGATTCAGAACTCATGGTTTCTAGCCTGATACTTTAACTACTATACCAAACTAGCTCTCTAAAAAATCTTGTGTGTTGAGGAAATTCTTTCTTACATGTCAGAAGAAAGATGATTCAACTTGTACTTGAAAGAGATCCAGAGATGACAAAATTCTAAGAACACCACTGAGGTCATTTTTTTGAAGTAGCAAACCAACCATCATTTGAAAGAGAAAGATAGGCACTCCTCTATGTTTAATATGAAGCACAGCATAGCACATCATGATTTCAGAAGCATGATTTACTTATTGACATGCATGACAGTTAATTGAATGCTGGTTCAATCTTGAGTTTTACCTTAGCTCCCAAGGTTTTAATACAAATGGTGAAATGTTCTGAACAAGCTTTAACATACTTAAAATGTTAGTTGCCAGCTTTTAAAAATGTAAAACTATTTTGAAGGTTTGGGTAAGGGATTTGGATTACTTCGTGAAATGCGAGCCAATTAACTTCATGAATCATTTCTGCTAAAAATGTCTGTTGGCTCTTTTCTCTGCAAAGGTACAGCTGATAGGCTGGCCTGAGTGCAGTGAGGTTGACCAATTAAAGTCTACCATTATCTATCTTCCATGCCAGACTCCTGAATAATTTTCAGACTATTTAGAAATTATTTAATCTGACATTTACAAACTGCACTCTGATACTGATACCTGAGATGCAAAAACCCATTATGCAATAAACAAGCATATAAAACTTATTTAATGCTGGACTATTTTTCTTTAGAAAGACCATGTAGAGGCCTTCAAGATAAAAAATATGGGGAGGTGATGGCCATTAAGAAGAGAAATATGAAGGAAGTTATCAGCAGCTATGCAAGACAACTTTTGAATATTAGGCTTTTAAATAATCTTATTTATAAGGAGCATTTTCCTTATCAACTTAAGGAATCTTTGCATGTACATAGCAAATATTTTCTAGACATGTTATTTAGTGCATGATCATTTGAGGCACAGGCTAGGCGACCTACAACATAACCAACATTTTCAACCACTATGTTTTGCAATGAGAAGCAGAGGAACAGAACAGAAGACAAATTATCTTTAGGAACAAAGAAAGTTGCCACATGTTGTTAATTTTTACTACATATTTATCAGTATAGTCCACGATGTTAATTGGCAGCAGCTTTCTATAATTTCAAATGGCTTTTCTATTTTAGGACAGTTTGGAATGGAATAGCTGCATTCATTACGATTGTTCTTATTGAACAACTTCTGGAATAACTTTTTGAGAAATGCTAGCATTCCTTGGATTTACAGCATTGAAAACTATTGTTCTACATAGTACTTGTTTCTGCTTGAAGTAAGCTTTCATATAGACCTAAAAAGAGTATTGAAAACACATGCTACTGAGAACTTCCAGTGCCAAGTAATATCAAACCACATGTCAGATACTGGCTTCCACACTAAAAATGTAGAAGGTGATCATTCCTGGCTCGAAACCCCCTTCTTAAAGAAGTTTCAGACACAAGTCTTATAAACATTAAAATAAAGATCTTGAAAGAGGATGAACTGTATCAAATAATTCTTTCTAATGTCCTCTGGATCCTGATTATAACAAAACATATCAAAACGAGTCTGTAAAAGTTCTAGTTCAGTTTTTAGCATCCTATTTACATTAGTGAAGTCTGTAAGGCCTCAATACAAAACTCAGTGAAATTCAAGTGATAAGTAGAAATGATGCCTTGATATGTAATTAAGCATATCAACCACTTCCTTGCTGACAAAAAAACCAATAAATTTTAGGTCCATTTACATGAACTGAAAATAAACACACACAAATAGTGATTCTGGAGGAGGGTTTAAAAATAACATTTGCTGAAAATTTGGTGCAGGTAGTTAAGAAACAGGGTTTTTTAAAGGCTTCACTGAATTTCCAGGATGTTTTGTTTCAAATAACAGCTGTTTCAAAAGGCACAAGTTGAGCTGCAAATCATGGATTTGCAAACATATTCTGAAATCTTTTAAAAAATTAAAGGGAACCCTACCCTTCATAATCCTCTTATAATGGTGAAACACAGATCACTTCAATACGATTGGACTGTTAGGATGACCAGTGTTGGGAGATAGCATGAACATCTGAAACATGCTCTTTCAAGTGGCCCATAAAAATAACCAACACTTTTAAGGTGCTTTTCAAACACTTTGCCTTCCTTCATCTCTACAGCTTGGCTGCTTTACAGCAGCTGTCAACTCTCATGAACTCATAAGGAATCAGAAAGGAAAGATATAAACCAAACCAAACCAATAAATAAAATCAGCTTTCACTGCATCCAACTACTGAAACTAAGTTATCAATTTCTTTGCACTGTTTTTCAATGTAGTCATATTGAATTTACATGGCAAACGTGAGTTCTTAATTTGGAAGATACCATTATATTTTCATCCTGCTTAATCAACGCTTTTTTTAAACTCTAAAATCATGCTTTATGGGGTGATTTTTTATTTTTGCTAGATTGAAAACATTAGGCTATTTTTGCAAGATTTTTAAAATGTACATGAACTGTGTATCCATGATCCCAAAGGAATCAGAAATTATATATACTTACTGATCCTTTTTCCATCACTCTGTTAAGCATGACAACACCACGGCTTTTTTGTTCCCAAATCATTTCCCAAAAATGACCACAAGTATTTGGAAGCGGACCCTGAAAAAGATACTGAACTTTCAAGAAAAAGCAGTATTCATATGGCACAAATTTCAGAATGCTATAATCAAACAATACTTATTTAGTTATTCTAAACTCAACACAGTGTTGCTTCCATTTCTAGGTATGTAAAATCTGGTGTCCAGATTGGGACAATTTAGAAGTACAAATAAACGAACAAGCTAGCTAGCTTTCTTTTGAAATTGCCAGATTATATTATGACTTTGCATAAGTCAAAGATTTTTGTACCAGTTGGCAAGGGCACCTATGCCTATCTTCCAGCAGGGAGATGGGAAAGTAAAATTCTTAAGGCAAATGGATCACTCAGCAGGATAACATTTATTCTGTAGTCAGTGTGACTTCTGGCTTGCTGAGATGAGGTATAAAAAGTGGTTCATGTCATCCTGATTTAGCCTGACAAAGAAGGCCAGGAAGACTATACAATTCCTGCTAGATGTTTACCCCCATCACTTTTAAGGTCAAAGGCTCTTCTCAGTCAAAGGTTCTTCCTTTCTTTTCCACCAAATTAAGCTATGCTGTCTGATACTAAAGTAACTATAAAAATTGCTTTGAACTTAAATAATAACAAAAGCTAAACAAAGATAAATCTTGATCCCATAAACCTGACATATTCTGGGATCCTTACACTGAAAATGCATGACAGATTACAGAGAATGGCTAAAATCCATTTCATTAATGACATTTCCCCAAATGAGGCACCACCTTGCTGTGGTTGGAGGGCTTATGTGCTCTGAAAAAGATGGGAGCTATACCAGAGCAACCACACTGGACAAATCTTATCAGAGTTGCCAGAAAAAGAATGTATCCCTCCCATAAAAATATGAGAAGTAATATACAGAAATCCATACAGGCTCGGTCGTCGCATGGGTAAACAAGGACTGTGCTAGATGTTATTGAGGATCCTGAACATCTAGTGAAATACAGGATTCCACTGGAGAAGGAAATGGCAACCCACTCCAGTAATCCTGCCAAGAAAATCCATGGACAGCAACAAAAGGCTAAAAGATAGGATGCCAGAAAATGAGCCTCTCAGATCAGAAGGAATTACAAGTGGCTCCAGAAAGAGTGAAATGGCTGGGCCAAAGTAAAAAGGAACCTCAGCTGTGGATTTTACTGGAGGTGAAATGGAAGTCCAGTGCTGTAAAGAACAATATTGCATAGGAACCTGGGACATAAGATCTATGAATCAAGGTAAGCTGGATGTGGTCAAACATGAGATGGCGAGATTGAATGTTGACATCTCGGGAATCAGCGAACTAAAATGGACAGTAATGGATGAATTTAATTCATATGACCACTATATCTAGTACTGTGGACAGGAATCCCTGAGAAGAAATGGAGTAGCCATCATAGTCAACACAAGAGTGGGAAAAGCAGAACTGGGATACAATCTCCAAAACGACAGAATGATCTTGATTCAAATCCAAGGCAAACTGTTCAACATCACAGTAACCCAAGTCTATGCCTCAACCACTGATGCCAAAGAGACTGAAGTTGACTTCTTCTATGAAGACTTACAATACCTTCCAGAATTCACATCAAAAAAAGATGTCCTTTTCATCATAGGGGATTGAAATGCTAAAGTAGGAAGTCAAAAGTAAACTGGAATAACAGGCAAATTTGGCCTTGGAGTGCAAAATGAAACAGAGCAAAGGCTAACAAAATTTTGTCAAGAAAACAAGCTGATCATAACAAATACGCTTTTCCAACAACCCAAGAGGCGATTCTACACAGGGACATCACTAGATAGTCAATACCGAAATCAGATTGATTGTATTCTTTGCAGCCAGAGACGGAGAAGCTCTATACAGTCAGTAAAAACAAGATCTGGAGCTGACTGTGGCTCAGATCATGAGCTTCTTATTGCAAAATTCAGACTTAAATTGAAGAAAGTAAGGAAAACCACTATGTCATTCAGGTATGCCCTTAGTATATCAGTATCCCTTATGAACATACAGTGGAGGTGAGGAATAGATTTAAAGGATTAGATCTGGCAGACAGAGTGTCTGAAGAACTATGGACAGAGATGCATAACACTGTACAGGACATAGATACTAAAACCATCCCAAAGAAAAATAAATGCAATAAAGCAAAATGGATAAATGATGAGGATTTACAAATACCTGAGGAAAGAAGGACAGTAAAAAGCAAGGGAGAAAGGGAAAGATATACCCAACTAAATCCAGATTTCCAGAGAATAGCAAGGAGAAATAAGAAGACCTTCTTAAATAAAGAATGAAAAGAAATAGAGGAAAACAATAGACTGGGAAAGACTAGACAACTCTTCAAGAAAATGAGAGATATTAAGCAAAAATTTTGGGCAAAAATGGGCATGATAAAGGACAAAAATGGTAGGGACCTAACAGAAGCAGAAGAGATTAAGAAGAAGTGACAAGAATATATAGAAGACCTATACAGAAAGATCTAAATGTCCCAATAACATGATGGTATGGTCACTGACCTAGAGTCAGACTTCCTGGAGTGTGAACTTAAGCTTAAGAGTGTGAACTTAACCTTAAGTTAGTAACCTTAAGAAGCGTTACTAACAACCAAGCTAGCGGAAGCAACAGAATATGCAGCTGAACTATTTAAAATCCTAAAAAGGATGCTGTTAAAGTGCTGCACTAAATATGCCAGCAAATTTGGAAAACTCAATAATGGCTACAAGATTAGAAAAGATCAGTTTACGTTTCGATCCCAAAGAAGGGCAATCCCAAAGAATGTTCCAACTAACATACAACTGCACTCATTTCACACGCAAACAAGGTTATGCTAAAAATACTACAAGCTCAGCAGCATGTGAACTGAGAACTGTCAGAAGTACAAGCTGAGTTTCGAAGAGGTAAAGGAACCAGAGATCAAATTGCCAATATTCGCTGGATCATGGAGAAAGCAAGGGAGTTCCAAAAAATATCTACTTCTGCTTCATTGACTACACTAAAGCCTTTGACTATGTTGATCACAACAAACTGTGGCAGATTCTAAAATAGATGGAAGTACCAGACCACCTTCCCTCTCTCTTGAGAAACCTGTGTTCTGGTCAAGAAGCAACAGCTAGAACCAGACATGGAACAACTGTTTCAAAATTGGGAAGGGAATATGACAAGGCTGTATATTGTCACCCTGCTTCTTCAACCTATATGCAGAGTACATCATGAGAAATGCTGGGCTGAATCACAAGCCAGAATTAAGATTACCAGGAGAAATATCAACAACCTCAGATATGCAGATGATATCACTCTAATGGCAGAAAGTGAAGAGAAACTAAAGAGCCTTTTGATGAGGGTGAAAGAGGAGTGCAAAAGCTCACTTCAATATTAAAAAAACTAAGATCATGGAATATGGTCCCATCACCTCAAACAGAAGGGGAAGAAATGGAAGCAGTGACAGATTTTATTTTTTGGCTCCAAGATCACTATAGATGGTGACTGCAGCCATGAAATTAAAAAATGCTTGCTCCTTGGGAAGAAAGCTATGGCAAACCTTGACAGCGTATTTTAAAGAAGAGACATCACTTTGCTAGTAAAGATCTGTATCGTCAAAGATATGGTTTTCCAAGTTGTAATGTATGACTGTGAGAGTTGGAAGTCTGAGTGCCAAAGAATTGATGCGTTTCAACTGTGGTGTTGGAGAAAACTTTTGAAAGTCCCTTGGACTGCAAGAAGATCAAACCAGTCAATCCTACAGGAAATCAACCCTGACTGTTCATTGAAAGGATAAATTACTGAAGCTGAAGTTCAAATACTTTAGTCACCTAATGCACAGAGAAGACTCATTAGAAAAGACTGTGATGCTGGGAAAGAGTGAAGGCAAAAGGAGAAGGGGACAGCAGAGGATGAGATGGTTCGATAGCATTGTCAATGCAATGGGCATGAATTGAGCAAACTCCAGGAGACAGCAGAGGGCAGGAAGGCATGGTGTGCTGTGGTCCATGTGGTCACAAAGAGTAGGAGTGAACAACAACATCCAGACAGTCTCTAGGAGTCATTGATTTAAAGGTACAAAAAAACAAAAACAAATTTCAGAAGTAGAAACCCTGGCCAAGATATTGATCAGCCCTCCTAGTCTTGGCATCACAGAGCCTGAAACCCAGATCTCTAAGAGGGCTATAATAATGCCCTCAGCAGCAGATCCTGGAAATATATTCCTGATCCACCAGTTCTATTATATTTATATATCTACTTTGTAAATATTACAAAGTAATAGATGAGCTAGGTCTCATTACTGAAATGTGTGATACAACATTTCAGCTCCTATAAGGTAATAAGTATTCCACATCTGTTTTGCAAATGCCTGGATAATCATCAGATGGTAGCAAAGTTAGGATTTCTGCTGTCATCTACTGGTTGTCTGGATTATTCATCCCAAATCTCATAAACTTATTCTTTAAATAGGGCAATTGGCAATCAGATCAAATCAGGTTACTACTTTGCTCGTTTTTTTCCATTTTTACAGGCACAGTCAAATTGAAAGGCTCCTGTTCATCAGGATTCTATTCTTGTCTATAATGTGAAATGCCTATCAAATATGTTCCCAAAGATTTTCCTATTTTACAGTACCCTTCAGTCCATCCTAGACATCTGTTTGCCCAACATCTTATGTAAGTTTGAAGCTCTGTCTATAAATACCAGCTTGGGTTTCTATGCTCTTGCTACCAGACCAAAGCAGTAGGAGGTTTTCATAATGCTTTAATTATTAACAGCTTTGTCTGCCTCCTTAATTTCCTCTCCTAAAATTCATTTGAATTAATTCCAAACCCTGAAGCCTGACATCCTTTTCAGCTGCAGATTTATAGCAGTTTTATATAGTTGGGGGCCCAAATCCCAAGAAGAGGATTCCCTCCATAAATCCTGTAGGAATCCAGGTGCCCTATCATACCTTCCTTGAATCCTGCAATATTGCTTTCTTAAGTGAAGAAAAAGGAATCAAAAGACTAGCACACTGTGAGGCAAAGCAGTTATGAACTACTAAGGTTATTTCCAAAAATATTTCCTGATGTTCACCTAGATCTTAGATACATTCTGAGAAATTGAGGTGATAGTGGGCTGCAGCCCTTGCTATGTTTCCAAATGTGGTCTCCTCTTCCAGGGCAAAGGCAAGCTGAAATGGGAGGGATTATTGGGAGGAGAGGAATGCTAAATTAGGGACTGGTGATTGGTCACCATCTCCATGGAAGCCATTTTATTAGCATGTCCATAATAAGTACTCAAAATTCTTAATATGCCCATTGGGCAAAACAGTTGGAAGCCCTGATCTTATTCTGTGAGGCTGATCTTATTCTGTGAGGAGGGGAAGGTCCATTGCCTGATTTCTATTTACAAAGTCCAACTTTATGTTGTAATGGATAGAAAGAATACTTTGAGAAACAGGACAAAGAGCTATAATCAAGACAATGGGAACATAAAAGAAATCTGAGTCTGGAGTAGAATTGTAATTTGTGAAAGAACCTCAGATATGACCTCCTGAATTCTCATGAAGATAGAGGTGGAAGGAAGCACATTCAGACTTGCAAAATTTTGTCATTGTAACTTCATAATAAAAGTAATATCAGCTTGCAATACTTTGGTTTCCTAGTCTCATCTACCTTCAAGGGCTGACACGTATTAACTTTCATTGCAGGAAAAGTTGCATTTTAGAAAACTCAAGAAGTTCAAAATTATACCTGGAAAGTTTTTAACAAGTGTGAGTACAATTACTCTGCTCACCAAAGCTGCTATTGTTTCAAGGGGAAACCCATGGAAAATAGTCCAGGAGAAAATACAAGAGAACTTTACTCTCCAGCTTTCCAGTCTGAATCCAAATCACATGTCTCTTTCTGAATGGAGCCAAAGGTTAGGGGATTTTATTTTTATTTTGGGAACAAGTGATCTCAAAGGGAAGGGCATTGACTCCATGGTATATTTTGCACTCTCTGGTTGGCTGGCCAAAAGATGCTCCTAGCTTGCTTGCAGTGTTCCAGATCAGCAGGTATAAAGGTGATTGCAGGGTTGTTTTCAAAGTGCTTTGCAAACATTGGGAAATGGAAAGGGGATTGGTCTAAAACGACCCTGTATTTTTATTATGCTACTTCTAAAGCTCAAATTACCTCCCAAATATTTAGCATTATGAAACCTTATCACAAAATCTTGGCTGGTATATAGCTATCTGTTTGATAGTCAAAAAGGAATTTATCTTTGGATTAAAAGCATCTAGTCCCCCTATCACAGTGTTCCAAATTTAAGTGCTAACCAGCAAGCATATAATTCAGAATTAACATGGATAGCAGAATAGATGCCATAAAATATACTATTCTTCATTTGAATGCCAAGAGGTCTCAAGAATACTTTGCACAAAAATGTGACATTTGCTTTAGCAGCAATTTTGGAAGAATATTTGCTTTTAGAAGATGGTATTATTCTGCCTCCAATATGATCAACAGCAGTTGAAGTCTGTTAAATTTTCAGGGCCCTGCATCCTCTTTCATCCTCTTCACTAGCAAGCTCATTGACTGGGTTCAGATATTACACAAACCCTAAAACTTTGTTTTATTTTGGCTAGATTATAATGTGAGTCCTCCCCAGGAATCTGTAAACTATAGCCTAGCACATTGTATGAACTCAGTCAGTTGTAGCTTAATTAACTGTGGTTAACACATGAATAGTTTTGCACCCTTGTGAGTCCAGCCATCAGGTGTTTGGTGAAATAGAAATAAAGGGCTGTTTAGCCCTGAATTCCCAATTCTCTTGTTTCCAGGAGAGTAGAGAGAGTAAAGGAAAGAGAAACACCTTTTTCTGTATAGTTCTTGAAAATTCTCACTGTATCATTCAATACATTGAAATGATGCTGCTCAAAGAAGTGTAACTTTGGACTCCTGGGTGAAATTGTCAGAAAGCTCAAGAAGAACAGAGGTGTTGAAAAAGTTCAACACTCGATGCCAGGGCAGAGACATTTTTAGTTCCTCTTCCACCTCTTGGAAAATCCAAACCAAATTAGGCAGATAAACTACTAGAGAAGGCAGGGACCTTTTGTAAAATGAGAGGCTCTGATGCCAAGGAAAACAATTTTGTAAAGTACATGCCCGGAAAGGCAAAGCGGATTAGGTCATATCTTATCCAAAAGTTGATAAACTGGTCACTTGCATCCTCAATAAATTCCTTGTAAATCTTTAAAATTGCTATTTCCTTGTTTCGAAAATGTATTTCCAAATACTCTATGATTACCTTTTACAACCATTTTATTTAGATGGCTTAATATTGATTAAAGCTGCAGGCTCATTTCCACTTTCCCTGGAGCAAGTCCAACTGAACACTGTGGGGCTTAAGTTTTGATAACCATGGAGAGCAAATGGAATTGTTTTTTAAATCAGCATTTATGCCCATTGGCACTCACATACTATTACTCATTACTCTCTCTTCTCTCTTCCCCACAGCTGCTACTACTACTCCTATGACTGCTATTCCTACTCCTTGTGCGTACTGCTAGAAAAAATATCCCTTTCTGGTTGCTTTTTGCTGCTTACTTTCACACACAGATGCTCCTTCTCTCTCCCATATACTCTCAGCTGTTTGACAGCAAAGCTTTTATAGTCAATTTAGCCTTAAAGAGAAGTTGGGGGGGAGCAGCACAGGTGCTGGCAATTTTCTGAACAACCTGCTTTCTCACATCATGCCATCTTGGCCTAAGACAAACCAAGACCAAAAATCAGGGGAAGGCCACAGCTTCCCCACTGCTGGTACAACAGGAGTAGAAGATTATATAGTTCAAGGTCTTTTTCAGAAGAGGATGAAGATGCTTTGCAACTCTTTCCTAAGAAGAGTATCAGAATCCATTCTAAACCAGCCAAAGCATATCACATTGGCCTTTTTTTATTATCGTGTTTATGCTTAGCCACAGGAATGTCAGTGAAATAAAACAAGTCATTTCAAGTCCTTTCTGTCATTTCTTGGGTCCTTCCCATTTTCTATTCTCCAAAGAGGTGTAACTACAAAATAGAGTAAAGGGAATCCTTACTATGTATGAGTGTCCCATAACTCTTGCCTTGCACTGCAACAATGGATTGTGAAGTGTCCATCTATTCAAGAATTTGTCTCACTCCCTTACTCCCAAGAGCACTATAAGACTCTGCAGGCAGGAAAGCAAATATCAGGAAACCATTTCCTGACCACAACCCTGCTGCACTGTTTGCCCAGTGTGCCAAACAAAGTGGTCCACTGCTTGTTCTCCATGTTTCTCTGATATTCCTTTTTCATGCTGCCCTTCAGTAGTGGCCTTGCTAGCCCAGAAGAGTATGAGAGAGAAAGGCAGAAGGAAAGAGAGCACAGAGATTCATGTCCAGTTGGCCATTCTCACTGAGAATATTCTTACTATTCTGTTATACTTTACTTTTGTTCTTTTTTGGCACTATTTTTTCTGATTCCTTATTACTAGCAAATCCATATGTGATTCCTTCAGGTTGGTTAGCTAGCCCCATACTTCTTACACAATGACATATGTCATGACGTGTTGGATTATTACAGATCATCATAAGAAACATAAGAATCTCAATCTCTGATACAGCTTCCTCACCTCTGGCTGCAAGCTGATTGGCAGATTTCCTGACTAAGAATCCCTGAGAAATGTCTATGGTTCCTATCTTTCTCTCCTGTCTAGTTCTTATGCGAGGAGAACAAACCTGTGACAATTGGTGACAAATGGACTGTGTACCATGGGCTCTGTTTCCATTGCCATGGAGATATCAGCCAAGCATGATTGGGCAACCAGAAAACTTCAGTACGAAAGGGGGTACAATGGGCACAGGTGCTAAGAAATCAACATGGTATAGTTTACTAATTAGATATGATTGTATAATTGACAGCAGGCATGGTAAAAGATTCACACACAGACACAAATCCTGTCTGATTTGTGTCTGAAAAAGAAAGGCATAAGTAATATCAGTAGTATAAATTTATAATGTTCAGCATTCTCAGGTAATAAATTCATCACTAATTCAATCAGATTTACAGATAAATCTGATGTAAATATATCATTTTAAGTTTAGCTCAAGATTATCCTGCCTTTTATTCCTGTTTGAAAGCTAATATTTTTCATATTTCTTGGGATGTTTCCTGATGACTAGAAACAAATATTGATTACAATATGGAAGCATTTAGTTGCTGCTCAAACAACTGGCACAATGTAGGATGCAAATATATGATTCACTTTGAATACACTTTAGTGGTATGGATGTGGGTCTTTGAAATGTTGTTTCATTATACAAGATTCAGATGAGCTAATTTCAGCAGCTTCCACACAGTGATTTTAAAGTGACATTCTGTAGTGGTGATATAAAATACTAATCATCTTTGTGGTGAAGATACAGTTTCAATAAGAGGCCTTTTATTCTATTTTAGGAACTCTAAAAAGGAATTAAAAAGTATTTAGCAAAATGATGCTGAGGCTGAAGCTGTTTTTGAAACTGGCTAAAATAGAATCTGCAGCCAGTGGGAATTCTGAAGAAAGCAAGAGTGATCATGATTTATCATAGGTTTACAACTTTTTCACAGCTGCAGAAGTAGCACTGTTGCACATGGCTGTGACATACTGATAAGTCAAATTTGTGAGCAAGCTCCAATCTGCTCCTGGAGAATTCTGAATGATCTGAATTGTTCGCTTGTTTTCTTTTGTTTGGTGAGATTGGTTCTTCTCTTCCTTGACCTTTGAGAGACATGCTATTTATCCTCATTGAAAAAGCAAAATGCAAAACAAGTTTTCTTATTAAGACTTTTCTCTTTCTGGAACCAAAATGAGGAGGGGAGTCATTCTTAATACAATCATCTAGTTCCATCCTGACCGCAAACAATGCTCATGCTGCTTTCCCCCCCTGACATTTCTCGTCTCTGCAATCCCCTCCCCTCTCCAATTCTATTTCCTTCTCATTAGTGTGAGAGAATCTGATCCTCTGTTGAAATATTTAAGCATCTTTCTCCCCAATGCTGTGCTGTGATAGGTCCCATTCTTTCTCCCCACTGCAGCTACTGCTTGCCAGCTCCAGCTAAGCGGTTGGGCAGGCAAGGGTTAAATCTGCAGCTGCTGGCTCCTGCAGCGTGGAGCTCGGTTCAAACTGTTCCCACTGCTGCATGAAGTCAGCTGTCACTGGAGAACAAAAGCAGCCCAGGATCAGTTCAAGTTGTGGCTCTCCAAGGAAGGCCTTGAGACTGTTCCCTGATTAGGATTTCTAAATCAGCCCCATCTAGGTCTGAGAGAATAAAAGCTGTAGAACAAAAAGCTGGCTACATTTGTACAATCCCACTCTCCTTCCTCCTCCCACCTGTTCCCAAGGCCCAAGGAAAACTCCAGATTGCTTAAGAGGTCACCCAAGTTAAAACAAAGCACAGGGTTGCTTCAATTCTGACTCTAGGTGTTTCCTTGGTTGTTTTTTCCATCTTTCATTTCTAAGGTTTGGATCCAGTCCTAGAAAAGTTATGCATTCCAACTGTTACACTGTTTGGTAACTTAAGATTCCAGATGGTATGACTGTAAGACTAGATTTTTTAGATAATCATATCTATTTACTCATCCTCAAAATATAAAGTAGCCTTACTCATCTTCCTGCTCATTCTACAGAGTATAACCCTGAACCTTTGCCCTTGAAGCCACTTCTATAATCAGTGCATCTCATGGATTTTCACAGATTTAACCTAGTACTGTAGTCTGCAATCCAAAGGAAGAGACACGTAACCCATGTCAAATTGTAAATCCAATTTGCACTGGAACCCCATTTCCCAGCCATCTTCTATCATGTATTGCAGTTTTCAAAGGGCTTGCCAACAAATTCAATACCCTTCTATGCAGTTCTCATAATTACAAGAAAAATAGTCATCAAGCCCTTACTGAGTTGTGCTGCTGATGGAAACAGGTCATCATTAACTAACCTTGTGAGGTAATGAAACATGTGGAAGCAAACAACCATGCCCAGAGAGCACCAAAGACTCCACAGTTCAATCCTGATTTATAGATACTCTCTTCTATTAGAGAAATAGTGATATTCTGACAACCCTAACTATGAAGAGACAGAGATTGCAGATTTAATACAGAGATAAATGGCCAAAAAGTTCTTACAAACTGAGGAAAATGGAAAAATAGCTTGGCAGGATAAGTACAACTGAGGCAACATCATTTATCAACTGGGCTATGCAATAATTAATGTTCCAGCAAGAGAATGGAACCTGGATTGAGCATAAATTGAGAACAAATTTGGTATAAAAGTGAAAGTGCTGATCTGGAAATCAGGTAATGGTGAGTTCTAGTCCTGATTTAGGAATGAAAGCCAGCTGGGTGATTTTGGGCCAGTCATTGAAATGACTTTGACAAAGTGACAAATGACAAAGTCATTGTCTCTCAATTCAACCCTTCCTCAAAGAGTTGTTGTTGTAAGAAAACTAGAAGGAAGGAGTATGTATATTTGCTGCCTTGAATTGTTTATGAAGTAATAATGGTAAGATAAAATCTAATAAATAAACCTGTCTGAAAATATATATATAAATTGGTTTCAAAAGAGGGCCTGAATTTGATGGAAATTCCAAGCTCATGATTTTATTGAAGATCACTGTCTAAGACCTCTGTGACTCACTGTAATACTATTGGAGCAGTTCATAAATTCATACTTCATTGGTCAATTCCATTTTAGCCTGTCTTTCTGCAAGGAATTCAAGGCATCATACTTTATCCTTCCATTTGCCTTTACCTTCAGTATAAAACCAGATAAAAGAGGCTGGTTCATAATCACTTAAGCAGATCTTTCAAGACAGAGTGAGGATCTGAGTATGATCCTTCCTGATGTTACACAAAGATTATATACTGCAGAAAGTCACCCTTTTAGAGATCAGTTTGTTACCCCAAACAAAGAAAGAAATAGTGCAATACCAAGTCCCAGTATGCACAATTTTTTGCTAACCACTTTCAACTTTCACATTTATATGCTCACTTATTTTACACAATATATAGTCGATAATGTACACAATATATAGTAGATATATGGCCACATCAAAGTCCATTTTATAAAGCTATTATTAAAAAAATGATGTTTAACACAGATACAACTTTCCTATAACCATGGTCTTTGACTAGTATTCTCCAGAATTATTTTAATAATGAACAAATTTGAGACATCTTTATACATTCAGTAACAATCTTGTCTGCAATTTTTGAATCATTTATTTTATTAATTAAAAATATACAGTACTGCACACACGGAGACATAAATATGTATGCACTTTTATACAACAAATGCATGTTGCCTTCTGGCATATCATTGCAGAAATTCTTATATGGATTCGTATAAGATGGTAAGATTTCACCATCAAATTGTCCAAAGGGTCACTAGTATAATAATATTGGCTGATAAAAATGCCAGTGAGAAGCAGTCAAAAATATCAGTCAAAAGAAATTAAATGTTGAGAATGTAATAGATAAGAAATAACCAAGGCCCAGTGTGGTGTTCCTTTCTTACAAAGTTTCTGAAATTTCATAGACAGAAAAGGAAAAAAACTGCAGCATGATTTATATTATTCTACTGATGTAGGACTAAATGTCATGGAACTCTTTGAAAAATGAGTGGTCAGGAAAATCTCAAAATCTGCACCTTGACTTGTGCGATGAGACATTTCCTAGGATCTCCTTTGGAAAACTCCTATCTGCTGAACTGAACTGCAAGATAAATAAAGTGTTCACAACTTTCCTCCTATAAAACAGGATGACAAGATATCCTGCTGTAAAATGCTTATTTTCCTGAGTGCAACGAAAATAATCACTCTAATCCTATTCCATTTCTCTTCTGAGACTTAAACTAAGGAACAAAGACATCAATGACATTGAACAAACATCTCTACTTTCAGTATCCCCAGACTTTTTCAGCTCTTTAGTTCCAACCATTAAGAAGGTTGGGAGGGAACCTTTTTTCAGAAGACCTTGATGGGGCATTGTCTCCTTTTTTCATCTTAACTGCCAAGCACAATTATGCAAAGAGAAAAAAAACACAAGAAATTCCTTCAGCCAATCCATGGATCTTATGAATAAACATTGGTGGGATGGGAGATGGGAATAAAAAAAATCAATACAAGAAAAAAAAAGTCAGGATAGCAGCTTTCCCCCCACCCCAGCAAACACACAAACACAAATCTTGGGAGATTGGGCCATCATATGACATGGCCAATCAATCAGGAAAAGAGAATTTCAGGCACACCTCAGTACTTTGGCCATTAAAGGATTTTCACCCCTTGAGAGCACAATGCAAAGAAGGGTGAGGGAAGAAGGAAGATGGGGTGGGGGGAGCCAATCAGCCAGGATCAGCTGTAGGCTGGCTCATTATGAAACTCCCTGTCCCAGAGGGGGGCATGGAGAGACATATTGGGCCGTGTGGGAAACCCGCAGCCTCAGCTTCTCACATATTGTTCTTTACCTCTTCCAAGGCCCCCCCTCCAAAGCCATTAATGCCACAAAAGATAACTTTGCCCATTGTGTGGTAGACAGCTGAGAGGATAGAGTTAGTCATACAACTGCTAGCTTTACAGTCTCTCCCCCCCTTACTCCTCCCCCCCTTTTTCACCCTCCTGTAGAGTAAGGTGGGGGTAGTGAAGGGTGGGCACAGTCCCCATAAAGAGAGTGATGCTTATCATACAAAAGAATGCAATCCACTTAGGGCCTCCTTTTTTCACTAATCTAGGGCAATGGGGGGTTAAATATGGTTACATTTTCATTAGACCCTAATAGCAGAAGGGCACCCTGGATGGTTACATTGTCATGCAGATGTGGGAGAGGGCCAGAGGAAGCTTCTTTTGGAGTCCAGAAGCTGGGGGGGATTGTGTCATTGGGCATTGGGGGCAGACGAATTCCATCAAGGGGAAATTCTTGTTTCCTCTGAAGGAGAGAAAAGGAGAGGTTGCTTCGTCAAGTCAGGGTAGATGGGAGGAAGACCAAGGCAAAACTTCCACAGAGAATTCCATCTAAAGATGGAGAACTTTTGATAGGCCACCATGATGTAGAGTCTAACAGCCCAGCCTTTGAGTGTTCATGTAAAATGAGAAGGACAACAGGGAATATATTTCCATTAACCATACATTATGCAATACATGGCTGGTAACTGAGGGAAAGTCAAAATAAATTTGCTTTAAGAACTTGAGAAAGAGCTAGACCTCATACAAGTGTTAAAAAGTACAGAGAGTAGGTCAGGAACTCCAGAACTGAAACAGAAATCCAACTGGCAGACCCTCTTTGCAATAGGGTAATTTAGTCAGAATTAATTTTTGCTCTCTTTTTTCTTTATTGGGGCAAATATCTGGAAGCTAATGGACATGCTTAATAAGAGGTTATGTTCAGTTGCAGTGGCTCTGCTGTAGCTACATCAGCCATAGGAAACTGCCAACACAATGTCTTTTGTTGTGGACTTTCTTAGATATTAATCTTAAGTGGAGAGAAAGGAAAAGAAGAATCTGTGGTTTAACACTTTTGCTATTTTAAACTAAATCAGCCTGAAAAAATTCATTCTTCAGGTACCGAAGCATATCAGTCAATAGAATGGTATCGAAGGTGGGTATTACTTGTGGACTAGATGCATGCTTTACAGTTTATTGATGCTTTGCTAAAAGTGTGCAAACAAGCATGGCTCTATAGGCTTGGGAGACAAGCTGGAAGTCAACAAAAACCCAGGCCAGATTGTTTGCTCATGATAACCGCTGTAAATGGAAAAACTTGCTAACAAGATTATAAATTTTGCTAAACACTAATTGGTAATTAGTACTAGTAAAACACTTGAGACTTTTATGATTGCAATCTAGAAAAACCATTTATTATTCAAACTTTTATTATTTGATTGACTGTTTACACAAATCCAACAACTTGCTAGAAGAAAGTAGATAATAATTGCCTGGACAAAATGTATTTCTTCCTATGCATCCAATATATAAAATACGCCAATTCTAAAGCAATTTAGAAAACTTAGTATAGTGTAATTTTATTTTTAATTATTGTATTGTTAATGTAATATTTGTCCCTATACTGTCACTGTGCTTGCACTTACATAAATAAAAACATTTCATGAATTAATTGGCTATACATTTTTAAAGGAAACTATAAAAATAATTGAAATAGAGAAACCTTTGTATTTTTCTAGAGATAATTATTACAGTATTTGCATTGTGAATTTAAAACAAATGCTGTTTGCCTTTGTAGGCAAAACACTCAGATACAATATATAATTATATTAAGGATCAATTTATACAACTTGAAATCATTGTATTTGTAATGGTTCATAAATGTGCAGCATTTGTGAATGTCTGTTGATGTGTCTTAACTCAGAATTTTCAGTGGATATAAACATTCTAAAGACAAATGTATTTGTTGCATTATTAAATTCCTTCTGTAAGTTCCTTCACTAGATCTTCATCTATGCACGTTCCTGTTCTTTGAATACAAAAAAGGATTGAGTGGGAAGATCTCTTTTTTAATATGGTAAAGCAGTGACAGAAGTTGCAAATGAGTATCAAAATGAAATGCAATCAATAAGAGTAGTGGTCTCAGAGCCATGATTGATGAACTGGCTTGGCATGGCAAACATGATGTAAAATAATTCTTACAAGAAAGAGATTATATCAAAACAGCTCTGCACCACTGGTGATGCAGAAAACATGGATTGTGAGTTCACTTGCTTCAGGGGAATAGGAAGACTACATTTCTACCAATAAACCCAGTATTTTATCCAATCTACCATTCTACATCTTGATATTATCAAAAGGAAATTTGGTGCAAAACCTACACAATGCATTCTGTACTGAGAAGAAACAATTCCTCTAATGTACAGATGAACAACTTTATATTGGTTTTAGGTCCACACACAATACTAAGGGGGATTCACAGAGCAAGGTCAATGATAGCAGTGATCTCTCCACTGCTAAGTTAGTGCTTTACACTGGTTTCCTCAGTCAACAGAAAACTGTGTACCAGTATGACATTTGCTGCCCACATTTCAGGTCCAAGTCTGTTTCTGTTGGTTCTATTTTCAATCACTCTCAATCAGGTGACTTCCTTCCAATGTAATGGATGATGAAACTCAACAGAACTTTTACACGTCTTTTGAAACAGACTTCAGACAATCTTGGGACAGGAAGGAAATTATGAGTCTTGTGGCTTTCCTCAAAAAAAGGAAAGCAGCATTATACACTGTGTTGTAGACTCTGTCCTTTTGGATTGTTGGGTGATATCTCAATACACTCAATACAAAATACACAATACAATCTGGTTTCATCAGACAGAGTAGTTTGCTCCCTACTGCAGACTCTGAGTGGAGGACCAGTTTAACACCAGAACAGTTAAGGAGAATGTAAACGTGTGTCTCTAGGGGCTGAGCATGGAATGAAAGGAACATCACAGGGATTTAGCAGAAAAAAAGATGTTGGTAAGATACAGGTGGGGCCCTGAGTGGAGCTGTTTCTGATATATAAGCAAGAGGGAAAGTATTGGGATTTTTTGTATGTGTGTTTTGTATGTTGTGTGTGCTGCATGTTGTGTTCTTAACCACTTTAAGTCTATTTTGGGATGTATACCACAGTTGGTTGTTTTTGTTCTGTGAGGAATAGATAAAGATCTGGGTATGTTTAGCTATGGGAGAGAGAGAAGCAGTCTTCAAATATCAGTTGGAGTATTATATAGAAGAGCACATTCTCTCTTGTTCCAGAGGGCAGGACCAAAACCCAGGAAGAACTTCCTTATTGTAGGAGATAACAGCAAGGAAACAGACTGCTACACAATACGGTGAGTTCTCCTTCACTATAGGTCCACAAACAGAGGTTGAGTGGGTCGTTTATCAGTGATATTCTAGTGGATTCTGAAGCAAGCAGAGCTTTGGGCTACATGACCTGGAAGGTATCATTGAGCTCTAAAATTGTGTGGAAATAATGGGAAACAATGTGCTTGCAAGGAGCTACATAAGGCAGTTGCCCATCCCTTCTCTAAACCAGGAAGTGAATACTAGTGAACCATAGATTCTTCTGCATTCTCCAAGACACCACACAGGCAGCATTCACTGAGGAATGAATCAAAACAAAACTGCTGTGCATCACTTGTTTATGCTGGTAAGAAATGAGATGACATCTCAGTTTTTCTCCGTCTGTGGCTCCCTTTCATCTGTTGAGCTTGATGCAAGCAAGAAGAGAAAATAAATGTTATTAGTCTTATAGATTAAACATGACAGCACTGCACAGACATTTGACTTCTGGTTAGTGAAATTAGTTTCTGTCTACATTTTTAAGTTGTGCAACAGGTCACTGCTTCAATCTTGGCTGGCTCATCTCAAATGCCTGCTTGCAGGTGCTGGGAGTATTGGCTTAAATGTTTAACCTCAGATGATGCACAGTTTTGCTGCTTAATATACTAAAGCAAGATTTACATCAAAGTTTCAAGATCATAGATACAATTTAAATCCAGTTGCAGTGGTATATATTAGATATCAAAGTGCTGGTAGCTGTAGACCTGGCTTCTTCTTTTCAATTTCAGGGGAAAAAAACTTACTTGAATCTGCTTCTGTATATTTGTTTTCATGTTGAAAGTGAAAGGACCTCAACTCTGAATATTTGTTTCTGATTAATTAGTCTGGAACACATTTTCTCTTATGTTTTGCCTTCACAAGCATTTGTACAAGATAAAATTAACACTCCATGCACAAAAATATGTGCTGAATGAATACAGGCCTTTTTCTTTAGCTTGTTTCAACACCTCCTCTGGACAGGAGTAGATGGGAGAGAGGAAAGTTCCCATTTCCTGAAGGATGCTGTCCTTGTGATCAGAACAAACCCAGACCCTTTTGCATGTCTTTTTCTGTTACCCTTTTTACACCAGCTTACTTGTAGCCATACCTTAACCACCTCTTAACAAAAGCAGATCTTGTATGAGGGATAATCTGTTTCCTATTCACAGCTCAGAATTCTACCATTGCCAGCAGAATTGCTAAGTTTCTGTCTGCAGCAATTTCATGAGAAGACATAAGAAGTGG
The DNA here is from genome assembly GCA_032468055.1 of Acrochordus granulatus. NCBI lineage: Eukaryota > Metazoa > Chordata > Lepidosauria > Squamata > Acrochordidae > Acrochordus > Acrochordus granulatus. The sequence continues at coordinate 174,729 of JANHZU010001503.1, read as the reverse complement.
AATAATGATGTTGGGAAGTCTCGTCTTTCTTTTTATTATAGCTCTTTTCTTTTTATCCTATTTCTGCTATATCTTCTGTTTTATATTATTTTACTGTATTTTAATTCGATTTACTCTGGCTTTAAGTATTAATTTCTAAGTTTTACATGATATTGCTATATTTGATTTTTAAGTTTTAATTTCTAAGTTTTACATGATATTGCTATATTTGATTGGTTTCTGAAATTCCCTTTTTTACCTTGCTGATAATTGACTATGGTTAAATGAATCAGAATATGAATGGAATGTTTCCCTTGTACCAAGTGATAACAAGCAGTTCTTTAGACTAGGATGATCCTAGATCCAGCTGGTAGAACTCAGATGCTATTCTGTTGCTGGGGCTGGAATCTAACCTGGAGCTAGTTATTCATACCTTTTGCATATCCCTTTAATACTGGTGCTTTTTTCTTTACCATCAGCTCCAAAATAGGGAAAGGTTATGTGCAATTTTGAATTCTGTAAAATGAAGGCCCTTCAGTAACCAGAGAAATCACAAGACCTTCTCTATACTGGTCTAGAAGTAACCAAATTAATCCTCTCCCTCCCTTAAAAAAAACAAGGAAAGGAAAAAGACCAAGTGCCTCACTTTGAAAGAGACAATAGGGCTGGACTTCAGAAGTGTTGGGTGACGTACTGCTTGGCAACCCCATTGAACACACTGAGAATGTTATCCTAAGTGGCCCAGGATCAATTTTCTGAGTTCCAATAAAGGTGGTGGCAACTAAGGAGGGTCTTCTCGCAAGCCACTTCTTCCTTCTCTCTGTTCTGATGGCTGCATTGGTCACCTGCCTGTTGCCACTACCAATCTCTTGTGCCTTGGCCAGACCTCTCTCTTACAGTCACTGGACCAGTGTTTCTCAATCTTAGCAACTTTAAGATGTATGGCCTTCAACTCTCAGACTTCCTCAGGCCAGCAGGAGGCTGCTGACGAA